>JZLH01S0373623.1:900-11211 GCA_001188425.1 Eucidaris tribuloides
TTTAACGATTTTCTGTAGAAACACACCGTATGGTGATCCGCGGTTACGCGGATCACCAAAAAAACTTTCGTACAAAATCTATGGTGATCCGCGAATACGCGGATCACCAATAAGAAAGATTCTGACGAAATCTATGGTGATCCGCGGTTACGCGGATCACCAAAAAAGAAAATTCTGACAAACACTATGGTGATCCGCGTTTACGCGGATCACCAATAAATAAAGAAACATAGAAAAAAATTCGTACAACATCTATGGTGATCCGCGGTTACGCGGATCACCAAAAAAATAATAAGAAAGATTTTGACAATATCTATGGTGATCCGCGTTTACGCGGATCACCAATAAAGATCCTGACGAAATAAATGGTGATCCGCCAGCGTTATTTTTTTGGGCGACACAGATTTGGGACAGGAGTCTCGAAGATAGACTATAATTTTCGTGACGTTTTGTGACGGAATGTTATCATTACGCGCGGTAACACGGTCCCCCGAACCACGGGGAAATCAATTTTTTTAGATCTGCCGCGAGAGATTTCAAATAGCATTAGGTGTAGAAATTAACACACAAAATTACGAAGAATCGGACAAAATTTAACAAAATTTTAGGGAATAAAGGTCTATCCTGAAAAGGACAGTTACGACGGTATCGTCAGTCACGGGGTAAATATCGTAGTTTCTTCTCATTAGTTCTGGCGACGTAGTCGTAGCTCACACAAGCTTCGCACTGACCCAATTCCAATGTGTAAACCACGTAGCAGGAGCGAGACACAATGATCCAGCGGATCGTAAATCTTGAGGTTGTCGTAGACTAAATAAACCTGATTTGATGATTTTTGAGTCATTATTACGTCCGCAATTATCCTGACATCGCCTAGATGCCCTTGTACGATACGGGTCGTACGGGTTTTGTTGCCGAAACTCCCCCAAAATCCAGTTAGTACGAGTCGGCACCTGGCTCACGTAAACCGCAATTAAACTTTACGAAAAATGGCTAAGTCAGGGATTCTTTACGCGCAGCGCACCCCGTTCGCCACGTACACTGCAATGCAATAAGAAGGCCCGCGCACCGAGATAAGAGACATCCTTAATGACTAGTCTGATATTCAGGCAGCATTCATAAGCTTCTGCCCATAGAGTTAACACGCGCCATACCCAAATTTGTGTCGCCCAAATATTCGCCCATGTAACAGCTTACGTGGTCGAATCGCCTCTTTTCTGAATGCGTTGGCGGCTTTCGATACGCACATCTGAATTTTATACGCTTGCATATTACGCAGTCCCCCGCGCGCTCCATTTGCAAACTGATTTAAATCAGTTTGCAAATCAATGTGTTAAGTCTACATACACACACATACACACACACACGCAAACACATACATCCACCCATACACACATGTGGCCAACCATTAGTCCAGGGGGAGGATCTTTAACAATAAACAAATGCGCAGCGGAAAGGTGGTTGAACTTTTCCCCACTGGATGGCTCTACAAGAATTAAGGTCATGAGGTAATAAATCAGTGGCTCTAGATGTCCCTGACTATACCCTTGGGAAAACTATTCCAAACATTGAGCATACCACTCCCACACGTCATTCAAGTGGTGACTCAATAAACTACCAGGATGTAAACATAAGTTATAATAACAAAACTAAATATATGTTTTATTAATTACTACGGATCATCACTTGGTATAACTTGGTATAGCTATATTATAATTAATAACAATTCAACGGAACTCATTCTTACTTCACAAGGTAAGGGTTTATCACATTAATCTATTCATTTATCTATTAAAATTTTATCAAATATAACTAATCTTATTACATAATTATTCAAATTAACTTAAACACAGGCCATTAAACATGTCACCAGTTATTGAATGGGAGAGGGGGTGTCGACATTGTCGAGCAAGAAGCATGGCGACAATATACGATGTACATGTACCTGAATTTGATGAAAGTTCAGAGTTACGGCATGAGAAGGTCTGTCTTGACCAGTGGTGAAGATGGAAGTGTCTCATGTATAACTTAATATACATGTCAATAATTAACATAACTATAATAGAACAAAATGCTATATGATTTTCATGACTTAATTATTATAATACTGGAATCACATATTGGTCTAAATAATCATCATTCTTCTAACGTAAATACTTTAAAATTCATTAAACGATTAAATATAATCAACATTAACTTCATGTCTAAGTACTAAATATTATTCACTAGCATTAATAAATACTAGCTGCCTCGGCGCTTTGCGCCTCGACGGCTCGGCTGAGAGTTTTGCGCAACAACAACAACTACGCACCTGTGGCGTGTATCATACATTGTCTTATATCAATATAATGCAATACATTAATTTTGTATGCAGTGATAGTAATAAAGTTTCCATTCATGGATTTAAAACAGTACATTGTAGTTTAAGACTTGGTATCAATTATTCTTCTTCTTCTTCTTCTTCTTCTTCTTCTTCTTCTTCTTCTTCTTCTTATTATTATTATTATTATTATTATCATTATTATGATTATTATTATTATTATTACCATCATCTTCAACATCATCATTATTAGGCCTAAGATAATATTATTATTAGAAGCAATGGTTGTAGTTAATATTAGTGGCGGTGAGAAGTGGGTAATCGAAAACGGGAATAAGCCAAACGGCAATTAAGCCAAACGACAATAAGCCAAACATTCTCGCACGCACATACACACACACACACACACACACACACACACACACACACACACAACACACACATATGCACACGCACAGACAAACACACACATAGACACACACACACTCACACACTGGTTGCAGTTAATATTAGTGGCGGTGGGAATTGGGTAATCGAAAACGGCAATAAGCTAAACGGCAATAAGCCAAACATTCACGCAAGCACACACAAACACACACACACACACACACACATACACACACACATACACACACACACAAACACACATATGCACACGCACATACAAACACGCACATACAAACACACATATGCACATGCACAGACAAACCCACACATAGACACTGACACACATACACACACACGCACCCACGTGCGCACAGCTGAAGGGCCGCATGCAAGTCAGTTGAATTTGGTTTGGATAACTGCGAATGCTTTAGCATGATCGTTGCACGTCAGATCAGACAGGCGTACACAGACAGGGACAGACGCACAAACACAGACCGACAGGCATACACACGCAAACACAAACACACAACCCTCGGCCCCATCTGGCTGTTATGCTGAAATCTGCTAGCTCTTTATCTTGCCATATTTTACATGCCAGAAAATCGTATTTTCCAAGCAAAAAAACTTATTTTGATATACATGCATGAAAGCTGCACGTACACACCGAAACATAGCACAGGTCGATTGTATAATGCCAGACCATCATTATCACCTTGCACTGACTGGGGTTATTTGGCGCTAATGCATTAACGTATCCAGCGCCCATGGGAATTACTTACCATAATGCCAGACCATCATTATCACCTTGAAGTCATTGACTGGGGTTAGTTTCTACCATTTATTTCTTAAGTGTTCGAAATGTCCTTCTTCGTGATAATGTTGTTCAGTACATTAGTTCTAGCGCTCGTTTTGACGTTTGTTACTAAATTTGCAGACAACCAACATACACCAGTATCAATGAATGGGACTATTCATATTTCTTCGCAGGGATTTCGGTTCTGTTGGCTCAGCTGTCAATGCATGCTGGGTAATTCACTCGTAGGGGAAAATCCTTACCGAATAGGATTTTAAGCCAACCGCGTAGGGAGTAGGGAAAATTGGACCATAGGGCGTTGGGGAAAAGTAGTGTCCGCAGGGGAATATACGCATGCGGCGTAGGGGAAAATTAAAATTTTGTGAACAACTTTGAATTTGAATGACCAAAGCGTGACACGTTAGACTTTTATAAGTTCAGAAGATAAATCACGTCACATGGCCTAGCTCATGCTTTAGCTTCTAAATTGTGATTCCGTACTCTTACTTGGTTATCACAAATCGAGTAAAATATAAATTCTTATTTTAAGCTTACTCTACCACTTCTACATGCAACATTCAAAGAAGTGATTCAGTACACATTTGTTCAGTAAAACTTAATTCACTCATATCATTAAGAGTTCTTGATATTACTGCCACGGACAGCAGCTCGGACTTTCCGATTGACCCGCATAATACCACTTGGTTGGAGTTGCCAAAATATAACTTTCTCATTACAGAAAGTTGTTCGCTTTTCCCTTTGAATCAGCACCACGCGCTGCATAATATAGTGTATGTCTTAAACTACTAACATAATAATATAAGTCGATAAAATACATCATAATATATCATGCAATTGATATTTTAAACATCCACACAATAATAAAGGATAAATCATACTGTTTCAACCCTCATACAAACTTGCACAAATAAAACAGATTTCACTCAAGTATTGATTAAAGTACATACCTGAATTTGATGAAAGTTCAGAGATACGGCATAAGAAGGTCTGCCTTAACCAGTGGTGAAAATGGAAGTGTGGAGCATGTGGCCGTGGATGATGCAAGGTGTGGCAGGATGTATTCTCCTACCAGTTGATACCATTTAATTCATGGGAGCAACATACTTTCCATATTATTTATTTTACCAGGAAGTGGTCATCCATAATAAATCTCCGCCCACACAAAATACAATACAAGTGCATGGGTTCTTATACTCAATGTTTACTTCTTGATGTATTATTTTACATTAATGATAAATATATGAATATGTAATTAAACACCCCTCTTCATCTTAAATTTGGTATTGTCCAAAATATAAAGAAAATAATAGAGGAGAGGTTCTAGAAACTTCCTCTCTGATGCAACTTCCTCTTGCCGTGCTCTACCCAAAATCATGAGGCAATGAGTCATCCTCATCACTACCGTGGGCGGGAGCAGCGGAAGATGAAAGAAAGTGAAACAAAGACATATTCATTTAGTGTGGGTCTACAGTAGTACTCCATACTGTTCAATTTGGATAGAATGTGGATAAAATGTATATTCTGTTTCTGATTGCCACATTAGTAATTTATGTAGCTAATGAGTGTTACACACACACACACACACAAACAAAACACACACATAAACACACATACACACACACATAAAGGCGTCGATACTGTGGGGGCAGTCTTAACATAAAAAAAACTTTTTTCACGAACTATCGGGTAGGGTTAACCCGACACTTTGTCGCTAAGAACAGTGAATATTACAAAACTTACACCCTGCTTTTCGTAGATTTGGGCATAATATCAACGAAAGATCGTGTAACCCTCTTACCCCACCGGAACACGATTACCCGAAGGAACGAAGTAAGCCAATGAGCTATGACCTTTGACCTTTAAGCTACACACTCCGAAATCAAACTAGGGCTGTATTGTGATATCATTTACCTTCATACCAAATGTCATGAAAATCCGTTGATTTAGTTATTGAACGGAAACCAGTTTAATTTCTATTTTGGCATTTCCTGAGCTATGACCTTTCACCTTTTGAGCTACACACTTCGAAATCGATTTTGGGCTGTATTTTGATGTCACGTACCTTCATACCAGATCTCTTGGAAATCTGTCGAACATGACTACACTTATCGAACGGAAACCACTTAAATAGCTATTTTTGCATTTAATGAACTATGACCTTTGACCTTTGAGCTACACACTCCAAAATCAAACTTGGGGTGTATTTTGATATTATGTACCTTCACACCAAATCTTCTCAAACTCCGTAGTCTAAGAGCATTACTAAAGTTATCGAACAGAAACCAGTTAATTAGCTTTTTGTGCAGTTAATAACTATGACCTTTGACCTTTGAGCTACATACTCCGAAATCGACCTTGGGCTGTATTTTGATAGGCCTATCATGTACCTTCATACCATATCTCATGAAAATCCGTCAAACCGGCTTCACTATATCCCCCTCAGACTTCGTCGGGCGAGGGGATAACAAACTTCATTATCAACTAGATCTGAATTCGTCACTGAGACGAATAAGGTTATCCGCATAATGATCTGATTTGATCATTGAGTCCGGAGAGTATGTAAATGCAATTCATAACAGTCCTAAAGTTAACAGGTGTCCCCCTTCGCCCTATTCTTTCTATCAGAGATAATTTAAAATTTCAGGCGTGCTCGTACGCGTCCGTCATGACGTGAGCGGTCATAATTAGGTGTAAACGATTGACCTGACGATGCTGTGTACAAAATTACATTATGGTAGTCAACTCCCGTGACAAGATATGGACTAATTCCTATTTCATTAATGACGTCATAGATGACGTCACGAGTAACTGACTGTGCTGACAATTACTTGCCGAGGTTGTATCATGTATAATGACGGTGCAAAGTCACAACGTCATTGGTAATGGCGTTGTTGAGATACATTGATAAAAAAATTAACATAAAAAGAAAAGGTGTGACCTTTGACCCTCATTTACATAATCAAGACGCCTTTCGTTGAAGTTGATGTTTCATTCAATGTCATTGTTTCCTCGTAAACTAAACGCCCACCAAGTTGGAAGGCATTTGATCAAGTATAGTTCATGAGATACGAAACAAAGGGAAATTGGGTCCGTACGTGCGTCGATATATGGGTGTGTATGCATATTGATAGTAAGCAAATAATCAACGTTGGTAAAGGTGATGGGACAAAGTATCACTTCCGAGGCGATCTGGATGTAGCTATCTTTCCGAAGCGAAGCTGAGGAAAGATAGTGTATACATTCGGATCGCCGAGGAAGTGATAGTTTGTCTCATTGCCTGAAACCAAAAGTTGATTATTTGTTTAAATATATTCCACATTGGAAACTTTTTAACTAAAGAAACAAAAAGGATAGATATCTCTCTAAAAAAAAGAGGACATATGGGCTCGAATCAACGAGTCTGAAAGGCAGGAGAAGTATCATCCATTCAAACACGTGTATTACATATGGAGCGCGCGGGGGACTGCGTAATATGCAAGCGTATAAAATTCCGATGTGCGTATCGAAAGCCGCCAACGCATTCTGAAAAGAGGCGATTCGACCACGTAAGCTGTTACATGGGCGAATATTTTTTTTTCTTTTCCGCTCTCTCCACGACCTAGCTGTCATGGTGGGCGCTTTCATGTTTCCATTAATGTTTTGAGAGAAAAATACATTTTATTACATTTCTATTAGCGACATATTTTAATATAACCATAAAATATCTGCATGAACTCATTAAGAGGAACATTTTAAATCAATGAACGTATTGTCTACTAAGAATTTTGTTTTCAACTACTTAAAAATCAATGATAACAGTTGTTGGAAAGCTTGAAAATTTCTATTTTCCCCTCTCTCCGCGACCTAGCTGTCACAGTGGGCGCTCTTCAAATCTATCATCTTATAGCTCCAGTTTCCATTTGTAATAGGCAACATTCTTAATTATTATAAAAAATATTATTTTATAAATATTTGATTCAAATAAACATGAAAAACCTACTTACTTTTAAAACTATTACAGTATCTGTTTGAAAGTGCCAGCCTTCGCCAGCAAAGTTCACTGACCGTGGCAACAGTCACCGTGGGCGTGGCATTAAGTTGCTGTAGAAACCGGCTGAAGTAAACAAGTGTAAGGTTTGTTGTCGAACTTCGAAGAAAATGAATGACTAATTGGAAAGGATTTGTGCTTAGTTCATTCAGAAGTAAGTGTTACCCCCCAAAAAGTGTGTTCTTAAAATATAGAAGGTCTACATTACGTGTGAATTTTTATGTAGATCTATGTTACTGATTTAATTGTCAGCTAATAGTCAGTGTTAAGACGTCGGCTCGGTCCCGGGGTAGGGCATGCAGGCCAGTAGGCCCCTACTGAAAAATCCGTCCGTTCGGAGCAGTTTTGTAACATTTTCTGACATTTTTCTTACTGCTCCTCGACAGACGTAGTCTCAGCGGAACATATCTCGACCGAAAAAGACTGATTTTTCGGTCTAGCAGGCCAGGTGCAGCTGTAATAATTGTCAACTACGTAATCGTGATTGATGGGCCTAAGTAACGTTAGCCTAGGCTAGACTAGACTAGACCTAACGTTAGGCTAAGCCCTCCTGGCCCTAGGCTTGCCTAACCCTGGGTCCTTGGAGTCGTAGCAAGCCCTTTTCTGCTACTGGAATTGAAAATTCAGTCAAAATTTGACAATTATTTCTGGCACTGCCACTGGCTGGTACTGCAACTCCTCAACTTATTTACCAAATTGATCTAACGAGTAACGAAAATTAGATTTTAGGCAGCGGGGGCAGCCGAAGCCAAAGCAGCCAAAGAAAAACCCTTGTTGTAGACCCAACGTTAGATCTAACACCGAAGGCTTCAACCTGTGTATCGCGTTTAGGAAACCAGTGTAAAATATCCGTCCAAATCATCTAATTAAACCCTCTGAAGAACAACTGGACGCGATGCGCAGCCTGTATCACAGGTCGAAGCTTTCGGTCTATCTCACTCTTTGCATTTCCAAATGTTGGCAAGTATGTGTATTCAGGCAGTTTTTACTCTTAGACTAGTACTTTATAAAGTACTCGACAACAATGACTGTCAAACTACTCGACAGCGGCAGTGGGAACAGTGGATGACCGCTAGGCCGGCTGCAGGCTAGGCTCAGCCACACGTACATTTACATGAATATTTTTAAGTCTATGTCAATAAAGATATGATGACGTCACAGCATAAAATATTGAATTCTTTCATAAAAATAGCATCTACGCATTATATCTGGCCAATATCTAAATGGGTAAAAAAAAATGTTCTTATTGTCCACCGGGGGTGGGGCTCGAACCAGGACGTTTGAATTGTACATTGAAATGCAGTCACATTTAACCACTATATGGAATTACGACATGTCATTTTCAGCGGAAAATATTTGTATGATCCCGTCATTTGATTGAAAATCTGAGACATGATTATGAAAGAGCAAAGTCTCAGCTACAACATATTTCAAGGAGGGGGAAAATCTGCCAAGAATAATTGAAATACAGGCCAGAGAACGCAGTCGACCATACCGTAATGCATTCATATTCGAATGTCTGTGTTTACATGTCAATATGATGACGTCACAAACATTAACATAGCTACGTGAGACATGAAATAGATTCTACAACTCATACTCTTTCCAGATATAAAAGCATTTGCGTCTGTTGTGACGCGCGCGCACGGAAATGGATCTGAAATTTGACCCTTGACCTGAACTTGATGCACGCCAAATTTGATCATCTAAATGCATGGCATTGATAAGATATTAATGAAAATTGATTTTATTGATGACGCCATTTTTGACTGATGTCGATGGAAATAAATTTGAGGCAAGTTGATGCCATGGCACTGGTTCATGGAAAAGTGCAAGGTCATTGACTCAATCATTCTTGAGATATTGTGTGCACAATAATCGGTAAGAAATAAAAAATAAAGATTCCTTAAAATTCTTTTTATGTTAGAACAGCCAATGAATGGAATAAGCTGCCACATCGTATAGTACAGTGTGTCACATTACGTGAATTCAAAACTGCACTGAAAACTCATTTGCAAATATAACTAAGTATTCATAATAAATCTTGCCAATATCTCCATTTTACAGATTGTGCATAATTAAGTTTTAATTTTAAAATACATGTATGCTTGACACTCGATCCGGTTATTTTCATCATACCTTAACTTTAGGTGATTATTAAGTTTGTAATCTTATAGCGATAATTCATTTTAATAGCTTTTATTTTTAATTTATCACATTCATTTTTATCAATTTGTTTTAAATGTTTCTTATAATGTGTATATTGTTTGACGTTTCTGGGTTAAGGACAAGCATGGGTCATGTGACCTTTTCCACAAACCCTAGACTTTTTATCAGACTGAATAAATAAATACCGATACAAACAAGATTCTGACGAAATTAATGGTGATCCGCCATTAGCGGATCACTAATTATGGTTACGTCTTTGCCTACCCACGCCGATAGCGCCCACAAAGACAAAGTCTATTAATGACTGCATGACGTGTGTCCAAATGTGTGCATTTTATCTACCGTTACGTTGACTGGACTGGCAAAACCTGTAAACCAATCCTTATTTTTTTTATATATTTCAATTGGTTTTATTCGGCATATACCATACAATTTCTCGATAAAAAGAAAGCACAATGTCATGACACATTTTTCTTTTCAAGTACATGTATCAGATTACATACGTTAAGTATCACATTTGAAGGTACCATTTGAACATAGACTATACTACAAAACTATATGATATCCCCATGTTGTTACTTTTTAAAACATATT
>JZLH01S0373640.1:18155-28687 GCA_001188425.1 Eucidaris tribuloides
AATCTAGTAATTTCTATATACACTGTAACAACTACGGTGTCAAAAACAACGACCAGTTGGTGTTATGATAGGACCTCCACCCTAACGTTAAACCACGTGGAGATTGAATATAACACGAAAATATGGTTGATATGCTTACAATAACACAATGATGAGTGTTGAATATAACACCAGAATTTAACACTGGTTTAAAATGACTGGGTTGTGGTCCTCTCACTTACCCGATAGTGTATTTCTTACGACCATTTTTTGCAGGGTATTATCTATCTATCATCTATCTATCTGTCTCATCCACTTTCTATGTTGTCTTACGATATCCATATTATCTCGTGACGGGCTATAAAGACCGATAAATCAATAAGAGTTATTGTTTAACAGTGATTAGCTAAAAAAATACGCCAGTTACAAATTTCATATAACATGTAACAGGACGAACAGTTTAGCACCATTTTATTGTTCGCTATGTTAGTATATATTTAATATAAATAGTGCACAATCTATTGTACAATATTTATACAGATATTGACTGCGGACGGGTGTAATATTAACATTCTTTGGGCGACGTCAGAGATGATATTTTCAAAGGGGAAAATATGATCACGAGGGAAACTATAACTCACTGGACGGTCAAAGATTGTTACATTAACCCCTACCAGTTTGATATCTGTTATATTAGATGGGCCTTGATTTGACGCTTTACAGTCGGTGATTTCAAGTTCGGGTGTTGGTGTTGAGGAAGAAAAATCAACACCGGCTCACTTTAGCAGACGCTACGATTGCACTATCGATCCCACAACGTAGTGACGCTTCCGCGCATCTCCGGTGTTGCGATGCAAAGATGATGCAGATGGCGAAAATCGAATGAAACATTTACCACAAAATGACACCCAATCATTTCCTGCCTGTCCGTAAATTGTATGGATCTGAAAGACAGCTGGTCTTTTTCTTCATTTCTATTGGAAGGTAAATATAGTTTGGACCGATTATGTCAATTTTTAAGAGTGAAAAGGACCTTCAGCGGTTTAGCGTCGCCAGCTTTCAGTAGCAACAACAGCAGACGCATTGGTGTATTAAACCGCTCGGAGGGCGGCATACGTTCGAAAAATTATGCGGACTGGGAAATATAACGGCTGTTGAAAATAACCATTTTCCGATCCTGCAAACGTATATGTGACGAGCTGTGGACAATCAAATCTTGACTGTACTAGGCGCATCTGAATTACTGGATTTATGATGTACGACAATATAGAAATTATCGGAGTGCAGGGATTCTATTTCCCCCCCCCCCCCCCCCCCCCCCCCCCCCCCCCCCCCCCCCCCCCCCCCCCCCCCCCCCCCCCCTCGAGGCGAAGCGCGAGGAGAAATAGACTTGCACGAGGATAATTTTATCGTCGGCGTTATCCGACGTTGTAGCGGTCGATTTGGTCAAAATATACGATTTTGAGTTTTTGCAGGAATGAAAGTATAAGTCCTACTCATTTTATATGCGTTAAATTTCTAGACAGCATTTATTTTTTTTCAATGAGATATTGAGGGATTTTAAAAGCGATGCATATACATGGTTTGACCAAATGCGCAAATCCCATTGAAACGATGTACTGTAGCAAAGTGAAACAACAACTTGCGCGCACTTAATATGCAAATACGCGTTCTGCAAACGCTCGCATACGCGCTGCATTGACTTTTGCACGTGAAAGAAGATTCGACGTTTGGATTGATCGCGCGTATTGAAATGTGGCAGCGTGTTGAATCCCTTATGCGTTTTAGATACAGGGGAATCTAAACGCTCAAACCGAAATTACAAGCATGTAGCTCTTTGTGCAATATTTTCTTGATTCTTGCTTTGTGTAAAATAACGATTCAATGTTGCAGCAATTGGGAGGCATTTTGACTTTACTGGATGAACTATGAGAGAGCAGGAATTAATGACGTTTATGTGACGTTTCAACCATGTCTGTTGTCAATCAAAGAATTCCTGGAATGTTATGAATACGCGCAGGTTACAAGGTTCCCGAACCCAGCGGACTTAAATTGACAAATGTGCCGTTTACCCGGAATTTTTCAATAGCATGAGGTCTGCGTAGGTTGAGCGGCTGAAATATCCGTCAGCGCAAAAAATAGTAGAAGAGAATACGAAAATTCACAAAAATAACTGAAAAATATTCGAAAAAAGTCTGATCGCTGGAATGGACTGGACCCTGAGGATACTCCACAGTTCGACGTGTTCAGTCACGGCGGGTAAAAAAAAAAAAAAATATATCGTATTTCCTCTCCGGGAGATCCGCGTTGCAGTTAGCTTGATATGTGGTCAAGTTGACTGTGTCACCACGTCGCCAGAAGTGGATGATGAATATCAGCGGCGTTGTAATTCGCGTTTTCGTCGTTAGATTAGGGCTGATTTTTTAGATTTTTCGGTATTATTCGTCCGCCCGTTCCGAGTAGTTCCTGCATCGCGGGGGAATTCGTGACAGCAGTGAGTTCGTAACGAATTATCCAAACTCCGAAAAAATTCTAGTTATCACGAGTCGGCATGCACACGTAATCTTCATACTTGCTAATTTACGAAGTATTCACAGGGATAGCCTGCGCGCAGCGCGGCGCACCGTGGTTCACTCGCTCACTGCAACGCTAAGGAGGCCCGCCGCGCGAGCGGCGTACCAGTATGTTATAGAAAGAAAATGCCGCCTGCGAGTATCTTTGTCTGGCGACCAGAGCATTAGCGCATCCTCGAAAGGCTTGAAACAAGATTTCACCGGGAAGTGTCGTGACGGTTACCGGAAGTGGGTTAGTCATGAATAGTTCCGTTTTGCCTAGATTTTGCCTTTTTTTTTCTTTTTAGACGGCGTATTTATCGGGGATTTTGCGGCTCCAATAAAAAAGCAACCTACAGATCTCCTGGAGGGTACAAACTACTTTTTTTTGACGGCGAATTCCGATTTTCGGTTTTTAGGCTCAAGCAGCTCCCGAGCGATTTGAGGCCTTTCGGCCCTCAATCGCTTATAGGCCTAAGAGACATTCTAAAAATAGATTGGCAGGTTCCGCCTCATCCTATTTTTAGAAATGACGGCGTCATTCGCTATTCTCACAATCCCGAGCAATTGTCTTGGCTCTTTCAATACTTATATTCTAGCAATAAAATATTGTAAGGGTTGGACAAAAGTGGCAAGATAGATAAACTTTGAATCGTTTTCTGCTGAAATGACGTCGCACTAGTCGTATGCGATACAACGTTCGAATGTACCGCCGACGTTATATTTGGATGTTCATTTAGCAGTAATATTGGATATGATTAGAACGTTCACTATTTAGTTTAGTAAATAAATCCCTCTCTAAGCCCCCATCATGAATTTTACCTAGTGTAGGATCGAGGATGGCATACTGTTCTCTTACCTTATATTCTGTGAACTCCAATTAACATGTCTTGCGAACGCTTAACGATGACTTCCGAGAATGCGCTAGCGTATCATCGCGGTATTGCGGACTAAGTGCAGTGCGCGCGGCGAATACGCTCGAATTTGCGACGCACATCACGCAAATGTAACAGGGCGTGAGAGAATATTATCCCATCATTTAACGGGTTTTGCCATCAAAAAAATCGAAAGTTATATTGTATGCCCACGAATGGTATTACCGACACTATTGTATTACCGACGCGCGCTTCTACGCGCGCGGCTACGCTGTCGATGTGCGAGTCGAGTGTGCGGTGATCAGAAGATGTATGAACATCGTAAAAGAAACAAGAAACTTAGAAAATTTACACATCTATTGACAAATACATGCCTTTTCCTGAAAAATACCAGTTTCTGTGCCGCTGCAAGTGAATGGCTGTCAGCTTGTGTTGAGCAATTTATTTTGCTAGTTGTTTTCCTGTGTATTTTCTTCTCGCGCGACTTTTGCGGTTTTTGCCATAGAATACACGGTGTCGGTAATTACAGGTCGATTTTCAGCCGCCGCGAAATAAGAATTTTTGAAGGGGTTAGTTCAACTGCCGATTTCGTAGAGAAATCAAGTGACTTTTTCCTTTTGGTTGACTATTATAAACATTTTGACATGAATAAAAAAAGTATGATTTCAAGGAAATCAATCAAGTTTTTGTGCTTGAATTCTGCATCAAATACAAAGTGCTCGGTATCGATACACGAACATTACATACGGTTACAATAAACTTTTGAAGGGAGGTCAGTGGGTCCAATCTAGCAATCCACAGCTCGTATTTTACAACCATATTTTACATATTAAATTATAATAAACAGTGAATTTTCCAAAGAATCGGGATTATTGTGTCCATAGCATATTCGTGATTCCAAATATTCTAAACCTCGAAAATTGACGATAATTGTTAACTTCAAAGCAAATTTTCCTTTCAATTTTCTTTTCTCAACCGTTATACAAATTGCTATTCCCTCTTTATTCATAATCAATAGAATCCCATACATGCATACTGCCAACATCCTACATGAAAAATAAATTCTTAACTGCATACATGCCACAACTCTTATGTCTTAATGCAATGAAGATTAAAATCTTTACTAGTGTGAAATCATTGGTTAAATATACTGTTAATGCTTTTAAAATCTTATATTTCGTATCAGAAACTCAATTTGTTGATTTAGGCAACTGAAAACATTACTAAATTGATAAAAATTCGTACGTGGTTAGTCAGTGTTCTAACCGCAACTACAAAACTCACTTCCTTTAAAAAAAAAATTGCAAAAAACTACCAAACACTCACGTTCCTAAACGACAAAGATTAAGACGAAAAAACACGTGTACCGTTCTACACCCAGTAACTGCAACAAACATTACACACAGATTAGAAACTAAACATCCACAGTAATGCAGACGTTAACCGTCACTTCCCAATACAACACACATACCACGTCACACATACACATTACATTCACAGAGGAGACATAAACATACAAACACCATAGACACACACACACAGATAAAATGAATTTCAAAATATAACAAAAAAATATATGCACAGACATAAAAAACAGACAAAACTTGGTATTCATATTCTTGGCTAAATATTTATTGCAATTAAATTCCTCAGCATCTCTTTTCTGAATGTACATCAGCTATGTTTCAATTAATTTGATCTTTGGTATAAGCACATGACCACTACACGGCTAAATGACAACCTCGTGGTCGGGATTAAATTACACGCTGACTTATATACAACTCTATGTAACAACTCGTATAAAAATTACACATGACCACTACACGGCTAAAATGGACACCTGCGTATAAAATTTAACACATGATTAGCTATAAACTTCTAGTACACACTGTATAAAATTACACATGACTTAGTATTACAGCGTGTTGAACACCTCGGTATAAAAGTACACATGACTTAGTATACAACTCTATGTACAACATGTAATAAATTACCGACTTAGTATACAGCTCTTGAACAACTGTTTATTAATTTCACACATGACACTACGTATGGCCAATGGACAACCTCGTAGTAAAATTACACATGACCCCATACATAGCTATAGGGAAAGACCTCGTATAATATTTACACATGACTTAGGTATACAGACTTATGAAAAACGCCTCGTATATTACACATGACCTAATATCAGTCTATGAAACCTCGTATAAAATTACACATGACAATACATAGCTATAGATGAAAAGACCCGTATTAATATTACACATGACCTAGTATATCAGCCTATGAAAAACTCGTATAAAATTACACATGACCACTACATGGCTTCTAGATGGACATCCTCGTATATATTACACGATGACTTAGTATACAGCTGTATGAAAAACATTCGTATAAATATTACACATCTGACCACTATGGTGACTCTATATGGACATCCTCGCTATAAATTTATACATGACCATCACGGCTTTATGGATAACTCGTATAATTACACATACCCACTACATGGCCTCTTGAACGACATCGTATGATATTACACATGACTTAGTACTACAGCTGTATGAAAAACTCTATAAAATTACACATGACCACTACATGGTTATATGTAATCCTTCGTATAATATTATTACATGACCATACACGCCTCTCTGGGATAACTCGTATAAAATTTAACATGAACTACGTATACAGCTCTATGAAAACCTCGTTATAAAATTACACATGACCCACTACAGGCCTATTATGAAAGCCTCGCATTCATATTGCACATGACTTAGTTATACAGCTCTATGAAAAACTGTATAATTACACGACCCTACATGGCTACTATATGGACATCTCGATTATATATATACTGACCCAATACACGGCTTTATGGATACTGATATAAAATTACACATGACCACTACATGCTCTTATGAACGAACCTCGTATTAAATTTACCACATGACTTAGTATACAGCTTGTATGAAAAACCTCGTATAAAAATTACACATTGACCCCACGACATGGCTCTATAGTGACATCCTCGTATAATTTTACGATGACCCACTACACGCCTCTCTGGATAACCTCGTTGTAAAATACACATGACCCTAGATATACAAGCTCATGAAAAACTCGTTATAAAATTACACATGACCACTACTCTATCTCCCGCAGCACTCGATAATATTACACATACTTAGTATTACGCTCTATGAAAAACCTCGTATAAATACAAATGACCTACAATCGGCTAGGATGCAAAGACCTCGCATAATATATACACATACTTAGTATACGTCTATGAAAAACCTCGTATAACTCTACACATTGACCACTTACGATGGCTATATGAAGACCTCATATTACACATTGACTTAGTAATACAGACTTATGAAAAACCTCGTATAAAATTACACATGGACCCACTGACATGGCTCTATATGGACCATCCTCGTATAATATTATTTAATTGACCACTACACGGCTTTATGAGTACTAGTATAAAAATTACACATGACCATACATGGCTCGAATAACGAGCCTCGTATAATCTTCAATGACTTAGTATACAGCTGTATGAAAACACCTCGATATAAAATTTACACTGACCACTACATGGCTTATATGGACATCTGTTCAATCTTATACCATGACCCTACCGGCCTTCATGGATAACCTCGTATAATATTAACACATGACTTAGCATACAGCTCCATGACAATCTCGTTATTATGTACAATGACTAGCATACAGCTCTAGACATCTCGTATAATATTAAACATGAACAACAATACAGAAAGAAGATCGGTGAATTGAAAGGACAAAAAAACCCTTTATTAAATTCATGAATTCCATGATTTTCCCTGACTAGTTCATAATTATGCATTGTCCATGACATTTCCAGACGGAGAAACATTTTCAAAATCCATGACTTTCAGAGTTTTCACTACTGCGGAACCGCTGATTTTAACGTGATTTAAATATCAACTTGCTGGCTACAATCACTTAATTTAACACCTAAAAATACTGGGCTATCTTCTGGTTACTCATTACCGGGGGAGTTCTCAGCCGCAAGTCCGCGATCGCGCAGAAATTACTGCACCGTATAGAGCGGATGTTAACTCAAGATGCTTATAGTACATTTTCAAAAAGTTGATTTTTTATATTTTTTTAATAATTATTATGCAAATAATGTATGAATGCTTTTTACTTACATCTCAACATACATAGCTAGTTGAATGCTATTTTGTTGAAAATATTCATTTGACATTTCTAACAATTTATCTACAAAAATTTGCTGAATCAGAATTTAATTTCTAGGTATTTTATGTTTTGTGAATTTTATGTATTTCTTTGTTTTTTAGATCTTTTGTTTTTTATTATTTTTCAATGAATTTGTCGGCGGACACTTTTGCGATTCATAAACAGCCTAAACTCTCATGGTCAGCAGCTAAAGTAAAATAATCAACAGTGATGATTTTTGGCTGAAACACAGATTTCAAATTGATTTTCTACACAAAATCATGTTTTTAGCAATTTTGCAGTTGATGCATGTACGAAAAGTCGGTAGCCGTCGTAACGGTACGTCGATTTTTCGAAAATGTTTTAAGCAGCTGGATCTCATTAGCAACATCTCGCCGACCGAAAGATAACATGCCCTTGTATGATGAAAGGCATTTGTAGTAAATTTAGGGCGTCAGTTATTACTAGAATTTGAAAAAGCGAAAGAAAAACAATAGCCGTTATGTGTACGTCTATGGTAGGATTTTTTTCTTGTTAGACACCGCACCAAAAAACTCTCACAATCGAGTCTACGGTCACTATAGTTCACTAAACTGGGAGTTTCTAGCTTCTATATTTTGCCTAGAGATTCCCAGATGGCATTTCTTCTAGAATGCATTGTTTTACACAGCATTTAATTTCAGCCATTCAAGGCAGATCCACTACCTTAAATGAAAGCCGAGACTTGAAAGTAAAAACAGTGACCGGCGGCGTCAAAAATTTCGCGCGACGCATTTATCGCGAAATTTGTCGGGGCGGGGGGAGGGACCATTATGCCCCCCCCCCCGCGTTATGATTAGGGTTAAACATGATCTAGTACACAGCCTTAATGACTAGCTTGCATCAAATTCTATGTATTTTTATATTGCAGTTGTTTTACACCTTATGGATAAATATCAATTCCAAAAATTCTCTACGAATCATGTGTTTAATATGGGCTTTGTCACTTTGAATTTGTTTTTGATTTGTTTTTTATCAATAAAGAGGCAAGTTTTGTAAGTACCATTTCTCAATACAGACATTGTAGATGCGTGAAGATTCTGCTACATACATGTACTAAGGATGTGGTTGTGTAACCCTAAATGACCTGGGCTATTTTGATGCCTGCCACCCATATTATACTGGGAGTCTACCCGATGTTCTAGACTGAAGCAGGGTAACTTGCAGTATAAATGGTCAAAAAGAAATATTTAGCCGTTGAGCTTAAGTTAGTCACGCACTAGAGGGGAGATCAGGTCTGCATCGGCGCCAACCGATCCATGCTTAGATCGTAAAAATACATTCTAAGCTTTTAGTGAGGCTAATTCAACGTGACCCACAACTGGAATATGTATGGCGCTATCTGGTTGCACACCTATACGGAGCTGTTAAACATTCGCGCTGTTCTTACCACTGCACCTGGCGCGCTTGTGGAGAAGTTTGAATTTGTGAATGTAACATTTTTACATCGACAATTATGCTGAGACTGGCTATTCTGTTGCACTCAAATAAACATACTTTCCACAGACGATGATCAAAACGCATATCAAATTAAGACGATTTGTTGTGACTCAGCATGAATTTACGCTGAAGTTAAAGACAAGGTACAATGAAACTAGTGATCTATTATGGTTAATATGGTATATTTACATTCGTGCATGTCAACTGAATTTGAATCATAACATGTAATTATGAAGTGAATGGATATGCTACGTGTGGTAATAGATAGCATACGTGCAATTACATTCCCGCGCTCGAGGATACAAGCCTAAAAGGGGATGACAGGTTACCAGTGACAACTAGTCCTGACTCGCAGTCTCATGTGGTGGAGAAAGGACAGTATAAAAGACTTGCCCGGGCTAAAGTTACCCGCTTCAAAAGCGGTAAGTCACGCGCAGTACAAAAAGGTCTAAGAAAATGGTGGCGGAGGCGGAGGATGAGATTCAGCACCGATTACACTGTTGCGTTGCAAAATTTTGCACCACGCGTAGAGTCTTGCGTAAAGTACAAAAACTGATAATAATTTTTTTGGTTTCATATTCATTGTTGATTTTATAAATAAAATTAAGGATGAATATAATATATGCATGAAATCATTTTTGCAATACACACTTAAAAAAAACTTATGAAATGCTAGTTTTTGGGATAAATATTGCTTATGCATTTTCAAACATTTTCTTTCTGGTAAGAATTGCATGTAATTAACAAGCACTACATAACCGTGTGGAAGGCTTATTTAAAAAATGATGCAAACCTTGCTTTATTGACACATTCTTGCGTAAGGTTTGATGGACAATAACAGCTATACAACAAAAGTTGGACATTATGCTGTTCACTAGCAATATGTGTGATTCAAATTGGCAAAAAACATTAATTCCTATGCGGGATAGACTTCTGCAACACAGCAGTCTATGCGGGAAGCTGGATGTTCTCTAAAAGCGTTTACTTGTTTAAAAGCAACTTACTGATCGTTTTAACTGCAATTTTCAGGCTTCAATTTTTAGACCATGTCAGAGACACTGGTAGCAGTGGGAATCATTGCAGTCCCAGATTTTTTAAACCTGGGAAACACTGTTATGGCATTGCCTTCAACAATCATTCATGTATTCAACTGTTGATTGTTTTTATTTGCTTACGTATATTTCCTTTTTTTTTTTCAATTTTATTTTCTGTATGTTTTTATTGTTATTTTATCTGACTTTTGCAATTCAAAACAGCATAAATTACCTTTCAATTGTAATCAGTTAAGTATAAAAATTACACATTTATGAATTAAGGCTGAAAACACAATTCGTTTTAAAATCACCTATTTGAGCGAATTTTGGTGTGACATGCAAGTACAAAATATTGGGTTACTTAACCACAAGCCTGG
>JZLH01S0373640.1:28712-41314 GCA_001188425.1 Eucidaris tribuloides
AATCTAGTAATTTCTATATACACTGTAACAACTACGGTGTCAAAAACAACGACCAGTTGGTGTTATGATAGGACCTCCACCCTAACGTTAAACCACGTGGAGATTGAATATAACACGAAAATATGGTTGATATGCTTACAATAACACAATGATGAGTGTTGAATATAACACCAGAATTTAACACTGGTTTAAAATGACTGGGTTGTGGTCCTCTCACTTACCCGATAGTGTATTTCTTACGACCATTTTTTGCAGGGTATTATCTATCTATCATCTATCTATCTGTCTCATCCACTTTCTATGTTGTCTTACGATATCCATATTATCTCGTGACGGGCTATAAAGACCGATAAATCAATAAGAGTTATTGTTTAACAGTGATTAGCTAAAAAAATACGCCAGTTACAAATTTCATATAACATGTAACAGGACGAACAGTTTAGCACCATTTTATTGTTCGCTATGTTAGTATATATTTAATATAAATAGTGCACAATCTATTGTACAATATTTATACAGATATTGACTGCGGACGGGTGTAATATTAACATTCTTTGGGCGACGTCAGAGATGATATTTTCAAAGGGGAAAATATGATCACGAGGGAAACTATAACTCACTGGACGGTCAAAGATTGTTACATTAACCCCTACCAGTTTGATATCTGTTATATTAGATGGGCCTTGATTTGACGCTTTACAGTCGGTGATTTCAAGTTCGGGTGTTGGTGTTGAGGAAGAAAAATCAACACCGGCTCACTTTAGCAGACGCTACGATTGCACTATCGATCCCACAACGTAGTGACGCTTCCGCGCATCTCCGGTGTTGCGATGCAAAGATGATGCAGATGGCGAAAATCGAATGAAACATTTACCACAAAATGACACCCAATCATTTCCTGCCTGTCCGTAAATTGTATGGATCTGAAAGACAGCTGGTCTTTTTCTTCATTTCTATTGGAAGGTAAATATAGTTTGGACCGATTATGTCAATTTTTAAGAGTGAAAAGGACCTTCAGCGGTTTAGCGTCGCCAGCTTTCAGTAGCAACAACAGCAGACGCATTGGTGTATTAAACCGCTCGGAGGGCGGCATACGTTCGAAAAATTATGCGGACTGGGAAATATAACGGCTGTTGAAAATAACCATTTTCCGATCCTGCAAACGTATATGTGACGAGCTGTGGACAATCAAATCTTGACTGTACTAGGCGCATCTGAATTACTGGATTTATGATGTACGACAATATAGAAATTATCGGAGTGCAGGGATTCTATTTCCCCCCCCCCCCCCCCCCCCCCCCCCCCCCCCCCCCCCCCCCCCCCCCCCCCCCCCCCCCCCCCTCGAGGCGAAGCGCGAGGAGAAATAGACTTGCACGAGGATAATTTTATCGTCGGCGTTATCCGACGTTGTAGCGGTCGATTTGGTCAAAATATACGATTTTGAGTTTTTGCAGGAATGAAAGTATAAGTCCTACTCATTTTATATGCGTTAAATTTCTAGACAGCATTTATTTTTTTTCAATGAGATATTGAGGGATTTTAAAAGCGATGCATATACATGGTTTGACCAAATGCGCAAATCCCATTGAAACGATGTACTGTAGCAAAGTGAAACAACAACTTGCGCGCACTTAATATGCAAATACGCGTTCTGCAAACGCTCGCATACGCGCTGCATTGACTTTTGCACGTGAAAGAAGATTCGACGTTTGGATTGATCGCGCGTATTGAAATGTGGCAGCGTGTTGAATCCCTTATGCGTTTTAGATACAGGGGAATCTAAACGCTCAAACCGAAATTACAAGCATGTAGCTCTTTGTGCAATATTTTCTTGATTCTTGCTTTGTGTAAAATAACGATTCAATGTTGCAGCAATTGGGAGGCATTTTGACTTTACTGGATGAACTATGAGAGAGCAGGAATTAATGACGTTTATGTGACGTTTCAACCATGTCTGTTGTCAATCAAAGAATTCCTGGAATGTTATGAATACGCGCAGGTTACAAGGTTCCCGAACCCAGCGGACTTAAATTGACAAATGTGCCGTTTACCCGGAATTTTTCAATAGCATGAGGTCTGCGTAGGTTGAGCGGCTGAAATATCCGTCAGCGCAAAAAATAGTAGAAGAGAATACGAAAATTCACAAAAATAACTGAAAAATATTCGAAAAAAGTCTGATCGCTGGAATGGACTGGACCCTGAGGATACTCCACAGTTCGACGTGTTCAGTCACGGCGGGTAAAAAAAAAAAAAAATATATCGTATTTCCTCTCCGGGAGATCCGCGTTGCAGTTAGCTTGATATGTGGTCAAGTTGACTGTGTCACCACGTCGCCAGAAGTGGATGATGAATATCAGCGGCGTTGTAATTCGCGTTTTCGTCGTTAGATTAGGGCTGATTTTTTAGATTTTTCGGTATTATTCGTCCGCCCGTTCCGAGTAGTTCCTGCATCGCGGGGGAATTCGTGACAGCAGTGAGTTCGTAACGAATTATCCAAACTCCGAAAAAATTCTAGTTATCACGAGTCGGCATGCACACGTAATCTTCATACTTGCTAATTTACGAAGTATTCACAGGGATAGCCTGCGCGCAGCGCGGCGCACCGTGGTTCACTCGCTCACTGCAACGCTAAGGAGGCCCGCCGCGCGAGCGGCGTACCAGTATGTTATAGAAAGAAAATGCCGCCTGCGAGTATCTTTGTCTGGCGACCAGAGCATTAGCGCATCCTCGAAAGGCTTGAAACAAGATTTCACCGGGAAGTGTCGTGACGGTTACCGGAAGTGGGTTAGTCATGAATAGTTCCGTTTTGCCTAGATTTTGCCTTTTTTTTTCTTTTTAGACGGCGTATTTATCGGGGATTTTGCGGCTCCAATAAAAAAGCAACCTACAGATCTCCTGGAGGGTACAAACTACTTTTTTTTGACGGCGAATTCCGATTTTCGGTTTTTAGGCTCAAGCAGCTCCCGAGCGATTTGAGGCCTTTCGGCCCTCAATCGCTTATAGGCCTAAGAGACATTCTAAAAATAGATTGGCAGGTTCCGCCTCATCCTATTTTTAGAAATGACGGCGTCATTCGCTATTCTCACAATCCCGAGCAATTGTCTTGGCTCTTTCAATACTTATATTCTAGCAATAAAATATTGTAAGGGTTGGACAAAAGTGGCAAGATAGATAAACTTTGAATCGTTTTCTGCTGAAATGACGTCGCACTAGTCGTATGCGATACAACGTTCGAATGTACCGCCGACGTTATATTTGGATGTTCATTTAGCAGTAATATTGGATATGATTAGAACGTTCACTATTTAGTTTAGTAAATAAATCCCTCTCTAAGCCCCCATCATGAATTTTACCTAGTGTAGGATCGAGGATGGCATACTGTTCTCTTACCTTATATTCTGTGAACTCCAATTAACATGTCTTGCGAACGCTTAACGATGACTTCCGAGAATGCGCTAGCGTATCATCGCGGTATTGCGGACTAAGTGCAGTGCGCGCGGCGAATACGCTCGAATTTGCGACGCACATCACGCAAATGTAACAGGGCGTGAGAGAATATTATCCCATCATTTAACGGGTTTTGCCATCAAAAAAATCGAAAGTTATATTGTATGCCCACGAATGGTATTACCGACACTATTGTATTACCGACGCGCGCTTCTACGCGCGCGGCTACGCTGTCGATGTGCGAGTCGAGTGTGCGGTGATCAGAAGATGTATGAACATCGTAAAAGAAACAAGAAACTTAGAAAATTTACACATCTATTGACAAATACATGCCTTTTCCTGAAAAATACCAGTTTCTGTGCCGCTGCAAGTGAATGGCTGTCAGCTTGTGTTGAGCAATTTATTTTGCTAGTTGTTTTCCTGTGTATTTTCTTCTCGCGCGACTTTTGCGGTTTTTGCCATAGAATACACGGTGTCGGTAATTACAGGTCGATTTTCAGCCGCCGCGAAATAAGAATTTTTGAAGGGGTTAGTTCAACTGCCGATTTCGTAGAGAAATCAAGTGACTTTTTCCTTTTGGTTGACTATTATAAACATTTTGACATGAATAAAAAAAGTATGATTTCAAGGAAATCAATCAAGTTTTTGTGCTTGAATTCTGCATCAAATACAAAGTGCTCGGTATCGATACACGAACATTACATACGGTTACAATAAACTTTTGAAGGGAGGTCAGTGGGTCCAATCTAGCAATCCACAGCTCGTATTTTACAACCATATTTTACATATTAAATTATAATAAACAGTGAATTTTCCAAAGAATCGGGATTATTGTGTCCATAGCATATTCGTGATTCCAAATATTCTAAACCTCGAAAATTGACGATAATTGTTAACTTCAAAGCAAATTTTCCTTTCAATTTTCTTTTCTCAACCGTTATACAAATTGCTATTCCCTCTTTATTCATAATCAATAGAATCCCATACATGCATACTGCCAACATCCTACATGAAAAATAAATTCTTAACTGCATACATGCCACAACTCTTATGTCTTAATGCAATGAAGATTAAAATCTTTACTAGTGTGAAATCATTGGTTAAATATACTGTTAATGCTTTTAAAATCTTATATTTCGTATCAGAAACTCAATTTGTTGATTTAGGCAACTGAAAACATTACTAAATTGATAAAAATTCGTACGTGGTTAGTCAGTGTTCTAACCGCAACTACAAAACTCACTTCCTTTAAAAAAAAAATTGCAAAAAACTACCAAACACTCACGTTCCTAAACGACAAAGATTAAGACGAAAAAACACGTGTACCGTTCTACACCCAGTAACTGCAACAAACATTACACACAGATTAGAAACTAAACATCCACAGTAATGCAGACGTTAACCGTCACTTCCCAATACAACACACATACCACGTCACACATACACATTACATTCACAGAGGAGACATAAACATACAAACACCATAGACACACACACACAGATAAAATGAATTTCAAAATATAACAAAAAAATATATGCACAGACATAAAAAACAGACAAAACTTGGTATTCATATTCTTGGCTAAATATTTATTGCAATTAAATTCCTCAGCATCTCTTTTCTGAATGTACATCAGCTATGTTTCAATTAATTTGATCTTTGGTATAAGCACATGACCACTACACGGCTAAATGACAACCTCGTGGTCGGGATTAAATTACACGCTGACTTATATACAACTCTATGTAACAACTCGTATAAAAATTACACATGACCACTACACGGCTAAAATGGACACCTGCGTATAAAATTTAACACATGATTAGCTATAAACTTCTAGTACACACTGTATAAAATTACACATGACTTAGTATTACAGCGTGTTGAACACCTCGGTATAAAAGTACACATGACTTAGTATACAACTCTATGTACAACATGTAATAAATTACCGACTTAGTATACAGCTCTTGAACAACTGTTTATTAATTTCACACATGACACTACGTATGGCCAATGGACAACCTCGTAGTAAAATTACACATGACCCCATACATAGCTATAGGGAAAGACCTCGTATAATATTTACACATGACTTAGGTATACAGACTTATGAAAAACGCCTCGTATATTACACATGACCTAATATCAGTCTATGAAACCTCGTATAAAATTACACATGACAATACATAGCTATAGATGAAAAGACCCGTATTAATATTACACATGACCTAGTATATCAGCCTATGAAAAACTCGTATAAAATTACACATGACCACTACATGGCTTCTAGATGGACATCCTCGTATATATTACACGATGACTTAGTATACAGCTGTATGAAAAACATTCGTATAAATATTACACATCTGACCACTATGGTGACTCTATATGGACATCCTCGCTATAAATTTATACATGACCATCACGGCTTTATGGATAACTCGTATAATTACACATACCCACTACATGGCCTCTTGAACGACATCGTATGATATTACACATGACTTAGTACTACAGCTGTATGAAAAACTCTATAAAATTACACATGACCACTACATGGTTATATGTAATCCTTCGTATAATATTATTACATGACCATACACGCCTCTCTGGGATAACTCGTATAAAATTTAACATGAACTACGTATACAGCTCTATGAAAACCTCGTTATAAAATTACACATGACCCACTACAGGCCTATTATGAAAGCCTCGCATTCATATTGCACATGACTTAGTTATACAGCTCTATGAAAAACTGTATAATTACACGACCCTACATGGCTACTATATGGACATCTCGATTATATATATACTGACCCAATACACGGCTTTATGGATACTGATATAAAATTACACATGACCACTACATGCTCTTATGAACGAACCTCGTATTAAATTTACCACATGACTTAGTATACAGCTTGTATGAAAAACCTCGTATAAAAATTACACATTGACCCCACGACATGGCTCTATAGTGACATCCTCGTATAATTTTACGATGACCCACTACACGCCTCTCTGGATAACCTCGTTGTAAAATACACATGACCCTAGATATACAAGCTCATGAAAAACTCGTTATAAAATTACACATGACCACTACTCTATCTCCCGCAGCACTCGATAATATTACACATACTTAGTATTACGCTCTATGAAAAACCTCGTATAAATACAAATGACCTACAATCGGCTAGGATGCAAAGACCTCGCATAATATATACACATACTTAGTATACGTCTATGAAAAACCTCGTATAACTCTACACATTGACCACTTACGATGGCTATATGAAGACCTCATATTACACATTGACTTAGTAATACAGACTTATGAAAAACCTCGTATAAAATTACACATGGACCCACTGACATGGCTCTATATGGACCATCCTCGTATAATATTATTTAATTGACCACTACACGGCTTTATGAGTACTAGTATAAAAATTACACATGACCATACATGGCTCGAATAACGAGCCTCGTATAATCTTCAATGACTTAGTATACAGCTGTATGAAAACACCTCGATATAAAATTTACACTGACCACTACATGGCTTATATGGACATCTGTTCAATCTTATACCATGACCCTACCGGCCTTCATGGATAACCTCGTATAATATTAACACATGACTTAGCATACAGCTCCATGACAATCTCGTTATTATGTACAATGACTAGCATACAGCTCTAGACATCTCGTATAATATTAAACATGAACAACAATACAGAAAGAAGATCGGTGAATTGAAAGGACAAAAAAACCCTTTATTAAATTCATGAATTCCATGATTTTCCCTGACTAGTTCATAATTATGCATTGTCCATGACATTTCCAGACGGAGAAACATTTTCAAAATCCATGACTTTCAGAGTTTTCACTACTGCGGAACCGCTGATTTTAACGTGATTTAAATATCAACTTGCTGGCTACAATCACTTAATTTAACACCTAAAAATACTGGGCTATCTTCTGGTTACTCATTACCGGGGGAGTTCTCAGCCGCAAGTCCGCGATCGCGCAGAAATTACTGCACCGTATAGAGCGGATGTTAACTCAAGATGCTTATAGTACATTTTCAAAAAGTTGATTTTTTATATTTTTTTAATAATTATTATGCAAATAATGTATGAATGCTTTTTACTTACATCTCAACATACATAGCTAGTTGAATGCTATTTTGTTGAAAATATTCATTTGACATTTCTAACAATTTATCTACAAAAATTTGCTGAATCAGAATTTAATTTCTAGGTATTTTATGTTTTGTGAATTTTATGTATTTCTTTGTTTTTTAGATCTTTTGTTTTTTATTATTTTTCAATGAATTTGTCGGCGGACACTTTTGCGATTCATAAACAGCCTAAACTCTCATGGTCAGCAGCTAAAGTAAAATAATCAACAGTGATGATTTTTGGCTGAAACACAGATTTCAAATTGATTTTCTACACAAAATCATGTTTTTAGCAATTTTGCAGTTGATGCATGTACGAAAAGTCGGTAGCCGTCGTAACGGTACGTCGATTTTTCGAAAATGTTTTAAGCAGCTGGATCTCATTAGCAACATCTCGCCGACCGAAAGATAACATGCCCTTGTATGATGAAAGGCATTTGTAGTAAATTTAGGGCGTCAGTTATTACTAGAATTTGAAAAAGCGAAAGAAAAACAATAGCCGTTATGTGTACGTCTATGGTAGGATTTTTTTCTTGTTAGACACCGCACCAAAAAACTCTCACAATCGAGTCTACGGTCACTATAGTTCACTAAACTGGGAGTTTCTAGCTTCTATATTTTGCCTAGAGATTCCCAGATGGCATTTCTTCTAGAATGCATTGTTTTACACAGCATTTAATTTCAGCCATTCAAGGCAGATCCACTACCTTAAATGAAAGCCGAGACTTGAAAGTAAAAACAGTGACCGGCGGCGTCAAAAATTTCGCGCGACGCATTTATCGCGAAATTTGTCGGGGCGGGGGGAGGGACCATTATGCCCCCCCCCCCGCGTTATGATTAGGGTTAAACATGATCTAGTACACAGCCTTAATGACTAGCTTGCATCAAATTCTATGTATTTTTATATTGCAGTTGTTTTACACCTTATGGATAAATATCAATTCCAAAAATTCTCTACGAATCATGTGTTTAATATGGGCTTTGTCACTTTGAATTTGTTTTTGATTTGTTTTTTATCAATAAAGAGGCAAGTTTTGTAAGTACCATTTCTCAATACAGACATTGTAGATGCGTGAAGATTCTGCTACATACATGTACTAAGGATGTGGTTGTGTAACCCTAAATGACCTGGGCTATTTTGATGCCTGCCACCCATATTATACTGGGAGTCTACCCGATGTTCTAGACTGAAGCAGGGTAACTTGCAGTATAAATGGTCAAAAAGAAATATTTAGCCGTTGAGCTTAAGTTAGTCACGCACTAGAGGGGAGATCAGGTCTGCATCGGCGCCAACCGATCCATGCTTAGATCGTAAAAATACATTCTAAGCTTTTAGTGAGGCTAATTCAACGTGACCCACAACTGGAATATGTATGGCGCTATCTGGTTGCACACCTATACGGAGCTGTTAAACATTCGCGCTGTTCTTACCACTGCACCTGGCGCGCTTGTGGAGAAGTTTGAATTTGTGAATGTAACATTTTTACATCGACAATTATGCTGAGACTGGCTATTCTGTTGCACTCAAATAAACATACTTTCCACAGACGATGATCAAAACGCATATCAAATTAAGACGATTTGTTGTGACTCAGCATGAATTTACGCTGAAGTTAAAGACAAGGTACAATGAAACTAGTGATCTATTATGGTTAATATGGTATATTTACATTCGTGCATGTCAACTGAATTTGAATCATAACATGTAATTATGAAGTGAATGGATATGCTACGTGTGGTAATAGATAGCATACGTGCAATTACATTCCCGCGCTCGAGGATACAAGCCTAAAAGGGGATGACAGGTTACCAGTGACAACTAGTCCTGACTCGCAGTCTCATGTGGTGGAGAAAGGACAGTATAAAAGACTTGCCCGGGCTAAAGTTACCCGCTTCAAAAGCGGTAAGTCACGCGCAGTACAAAAAGGTCTAAGAAAATGGTGGCGGAGGCGGAGGATGAGATTCAGCACCGATTACACTGTTGCGTTGCAAAATTTTGCACCACGCGTAGAGTCTTGCGTAAAGTACAAAAACTGATAATAATTTTTTTGGTTTCATATTCATTGTTGATTTTATAAATAAAATTAAGGATGAATATAATATATGCATGAAATCATTTTTGCAATACACACTTAAAAAAAACTTATGAAATGCTAGTTTTTGGGATAAATATTGCTTATGCATTTTCAAACATTTTCTTTCTGGTAAGAATTGCATGTAATTAACAAGCACTACATAACCGTGTGGAAGGCTTATTTAAAAAATGATGCAAACCTTGCTTTATTGACACATTCTTGCGTAAGGTTTGATGGACAATAAACCTATAGCAAACAAAAAAGTTTGGACATTATGCTTGTTCACTGGCAATATGTGTGATTCAAATTGGCACATTAATTTCTATCGGCGATAGATTTCTGCCAAACGCAGTCTATGCGGGAAGCTGGATGTTCTCTAAAAGCGTTTATTTGTTTAAAGCACTTACTGATCGTTTTAAACTGCAATTTTTTCAGGCTTCAATTTTTAGACATGTCAGAGACACTGGTAGCAGTGGGGATCATTGCAGCCAGATTTTTTTAAACCTGGAAACACTGTTATACATTGCCTTTAACAACTATTATGTATTCAACTGTTGTTGTTTTTTTTGCTTACGTATTTTCTTTTTTTTTTCAATTTTATTTTCTGTTGTTTTTATTGTTATTTTATCTGACTTTTGCAATTCAAAACAGCATAAATTACCTTTCAATTGTAATCAGTTAAGTAAAAAATTAACATTTATGAATTAAGGCTGAAAACACATTCCTGTTAAAATCACCTATTTGAGGCGAAATTATTTTGAGTGTGAACATGCAAGTACAAAATATTGGGCTTAATTACCACAAGCTGGACATCGCAAACGTGGTCTCTAAAGATGGGCGAGATTTGACAGAAAAAGTCGTGAAGCAATGTGGCAAGTGTTTTGTGCATTTTGGAGTTGTCAAGTTAAGGGGGGTCTTTTAGGCCCCCCCCCCCCAACATCAGTTTAGGGTTAAATTTTACAATGCTTGTTTGATTACACAAGCCAAAAGCCAAACACATCCAAATCATGCCAATTCAGTACTTTTCAGAAATGTGAATTTGGGATCTTTCCTTAAATACAAAGTAAATCACTTTTAAAATTAAATTTGTATGAAGCATTACAACTCAAACTAGTTTGACTTCAGACATATTTTTTCAAGTAAAATCAATTTTAAGTGATAAGCTAACATTGTGGAGCTTCAATTTAAACAAGTGTCAAATTTTGATATCTGAACTACCGTACATAGTAGTGTTCATATGGACAAAAAAAAAACACCCTGGAATAAAAAAAAAGTTTGGAAAGTCACACTGCCAATGGCAAGTTGTGTATGAATAAACAATTAAAACTCGGGGCAAGTTTAAATAGCGTAGGCGTACACACAGAAAGTCTATGGGAGAAAATGGGCAGGTGAATCTGATCAACTTTATGATTTTCATTTTTTTAAAGCACTAAAAAAATCATTTTGATATACAAGTTTGTCAGGGTGTCATTTTTAAACCTTATCAAAGACAATGGTAGCATGGGGAATTATGTAGCTCAGATTTTTTTAACTGTGGTAAATTTTAGCCAATACCCTTAAAATTGAAAATCTGTGTATCAAAGTTTGCAGGTTGGAAACTCATACTCTTGAATATGGACTGGTAATAAACAATTTTAAACATTTTCTACCTGATTCATTACAACTACCCACTAAAATATAACTTCAAATGAAGTATTGTGACGCATTTAGAATTTGATTTGCCTGAGGCAGTAAATGAGTCTGACTTTCACACATAATTTGTAAGTACAGTATATCCCGGTTATAAAGAAGTCAGATATAACAATATCTTCTTAAAACACGGTGATTTTGCAGGTCCCAACTCTTATACTTCTTTATTTTAGTACCTGATAATAGTGAGAAACCTGGTATAACACGTTAATTGTCATGGTTTTTAGGTCCTCGTTATAACGTGGTTCCCCTTTAACAACTGCTGAAAATACTACCTTACTAATCAAAGTAAAAGGAACTTGCACAATATATGGAGATGGTTGCTAAAACTTATAATACTTGTGTGATTCTACCAAAAAAAAAAACCCAAAAGGCAAACAACTATCTAAGTCATACCATTTCAGGATTTCAGGAGTCAGAATGTGAATTATAGATCTTAACTAAGAGTAATAAAACGTAATGCACATTTAAAAGTTAACTAGCATGAAGGATTTTAACAATACTATAAGATTGTGACTTGACTTATACATTAAAAGTAGTCTGACGTCCAGACGTAATTTTCAAGTATTACAATTGAAAAATTGATGACCAAAGCTTTGCAAAACAGAAACTCACAAAGGTGAATTTGTATTAGTGCTGAACCATTCTAAATATCTTTTTCTTCATTGCGTCTTTCAAATTTCTTCCCTTCAAGCAAACAAGTTCACATCATCTACAACAAATTCTTCTCTCATATAGGCTTGTCATGGTATGTTAAACTCTAATCATTTCATCTGTTCATCATGATGCATGCCTTGACCCAATATTATCAAAATCTAGCTACCAAGGGTGTACATGCACATTTGGATGTACTGCCTACTGGCACTGTGCTGCTTCTGAGCAGACACATATTTGTTTTGAAATTTTCTTGGCTTGTAACCCAGATGACCAAAATTGTCCACTCTACGATGACTGACCATCTCCCCCTCCCCCCTCAATAAATTTCATATTACATTAATGGAAGTAAATTTGGTCAATAAATATCTATGAATGAAAAATAATACAGTCAAAGATTTGTCATGCAACTTTTACCAGAAATAATACAAAAAGTAGCCTTTGGCTCATTCAATTACAGATGAGTTTTTGAGTGTTGGGATCTCACATTTTTCTTTGAATAAGTAAAAAAATGTAGACTGATTAAACTACTTAGAAAAAAAAA
>JZLH01S0373641.1:4011-16277 GCA_001188425.1 Eucidaris tribuloides
GATTGTTTATTGACCTTTTTGTTAGTACGTGTATTGGACCCTTTTTTTGATAATCAGTATATCAGACCCATTCCATACTCGGTCTTACTGGACCCTTTTCGATAATTGGTCTATCGGACAATCGGTCTATCGGACTGTAATCCTTAGTAGTAGTATTTTTCACATGGTACTCATAAATAGTACAACACAGAGATAACTACGAGCAGAGCTAAGCTAGAGATAAGTTCTCAATTTTTCGACTTTTAATTTCAAACTACATTCAGGAGCTCACATAAGCTCAGGATAGACTTCTGAAGATGATTATTATTGAAACCCGAGATCTAGAACGTATATGGTTCCATATTCTACTCTGATTTATCTGTCTGTTGTGGACTATAATAGGGAGCTATGATAAGGATACGTGTCATTTGTACCTGATTATGGTACATATTACGTAACACGTAAGACCTTGATCATGCATGAATATTTATCGAACACATTTACAAAAATATATTTTGTTTTCAATTTATTAACTTTCAAACATTTTGTAAACAAAAACATCCCGGTTTGATAGCAAATGTATTAAGTCCAGGGCCAGTATATCCCTATTTGATCAGGGTCGTATTCTTGATCGAAATATCGGAATCAAATCTGTTGTCGTGCTGCTAGATTTACTCTGTAGAATTGCAAATGTGGTTAAAGGCATCGTATAACAATGTTTCCAGTTTTTAAAAAATCTGAGCTTCATGAGTTCCCGTGTTTCCAGAGTGTCTTTAATATGGTCTAATAATGGAGCCCTGGAAAAAAAAATTGGAGTTTAAAACGATCAGTAAGTGCTTTAAAAAGTGAAAATCATTGAGAGACCATTCCAGCTTTCTCCCATAGACTGCTGTGTTGCTGAATTGTATCTGTACATATTTTACGAGTGACAGCATAACTGTCTGAAGTTTTGTGTTCTAGGGTGTTTATTTTTCCATTCAAATACTGTCCGATATGTCAGATAGCACAGTTTGACAATTTTTAAAAATTGGGGCTCCCACAATGTTATATAGGCCTAGTGTCTTTGAGTTAAGTCGTTTTAACCACCATTAAAGGGAAATGACGTCATCGGAAGTAGTCCTCTATCTAAGACACAATTTTACCAGAATCATGAATATTGCTGAAGGTTTCTGCTGTGAAAAAAAATCGGTCAACTGTTTCCTCTTTGTCCTACAATTATTATTATAATCTGTTGTGCAGCTTTTATGGGTTCGGTTTATATCAAGGCTATACTTAAAGGTAGGGATTCTTATTTGCAACCCTCACATAACACAGCAAAACATTATTCATGCCCTTAGGATATATAAAAAGTACTTGCCTGTGAAATCTGAAGATCAGAAATCGCCTAGATTTAAAAAAAAATGCACAAGAAACTAATCATTCTATAGTGTATGTTCTAGGCACACTGTTCAAAATCTCACTATATTTCATGGACCTACAGTATAGGTCCATGGGTATATCAGGCTGATGACAATACTTACGTAATACCAGTAATACCATACGGTTGTGCTGGAATGCATCAGACACAGTGAAAGGAATGCAATGTCATCTGCGCGTACAGTACAAGTGTATTACACCATGGAGGTAAAAGAGACCTACATGCACTGTCTTAAAATAGACTAGTACCACTATTGTGTGGAACTGTAGACCAAAAATCAAATCGAAGTCAAACATTTACTATAATTCCATTAAAACTGCGTTTCCAGCTCCTACGGGGTAGTCATCAACTTGGGCTGAAACTACTCTAGAATCAAGTAAACTATGCAAGGATTCTCCTGTGAAAATCTTGTAGTCAAACGTTGACTCATTCTAAAATAACTAGTGTCAATATCCCTCGTAGTAGGCAAACCTGCTGTGTGGCTCTCTATGGGTCCTATTTCTATCGTGCTCCGATAAAATTCAAATACTAGGATATTCATGCTTGATTCTCCTTAAGTAAACAAATTAGAGGCAAATCTTTCCAGCTGGAAGATCCACTCCAGCTAGTGTATAGTTGGTATATATTTCAAAACATTTGGTTCTTGATGCATTTTCAAGTGTTTCCAATCATGTCACTAACCTTTAAGGTTCTTAAATGAGATTTTCTTCTATATACCAGTGCTTTTGCACAATATTGAATTTTCGGCGTGCAAAAGAGACACCCTGTCTTTAAATTCAGTCCTGATAAATGGATGCTTGTTTCTCTTCAAGTAAACAAATTCAAGACAAATCTTTTAAGTGTATACTGTCTATCACGTGTATATATTGGTATATGTTTCAAATCGGTTGGGATTTGAGTCATTTATGACATCTCTTAATTACATCACTGCCCTTTAAAGGTTAGTGACATGATGAAGAACACTTGAAAATGCCTCAAGAACTAAATGAGTTGAAATATATACCAACTATACACCAGCTAAAGTGGATCTCCCACCTGGAAGGATTTGTCTCTAATTTTATCACTTAAGGAGAATCAAGCATGAACATTAATTCTATCGGGGCACGATAAAAATAGGACCCATATCGAGCCACACAGCAGGTTTGCCTGTCACGAGGGATATTGACATTAGCTATTTTATAATGAGTCAACGTTTGACTACAAGAATTTTACAGGAGAATCCTTGCATAGTTCATTTGATTCTAGAGTAGTTTCAGCCCAAGATGAGGACTATCCCCAATTATGTCATTTACCTTTAAAGGCTGCGATGTTCAGGACATTCAAGGCGATGGAACAACCCCACTGGACCTATTTAGTAAGAGGCAGCTCATGAAAACATTTAAGAAAAAAAACCTACCACTTCCAGTGACAGAAAATGGTCCATGTAGCTGTTGCATTTCTTCATTCGTTTTTAGTTATTCATTGCTTCTCTCTGTTGCAGTCTTTTTGACGTATTCGTGTATGTCACGATATGATTGCGCAGATTTGGTGGTTACGAAATAGCCAGAATCGCTTGAGTTTCCACAAAATAATTGATATGACGGGCAATTTGAACTGAAGCCCGAAATGCACAAACATACAAAAGTAAATAACGGACAATGCAAAGGTGAAAGAAATAGCACGATCTACTGAATACAGACACAGAGTCTACTTCCCATGGTCTGAGAGCTATATTTAAAGGACACCATCAGATGATTTTAGATTTTCTTGGCTGCATGTATAGTTGTATATAAATGAAGTAAAATGTATATACACAGTTTCATAACCTATCATGACAAGGACGTCGAACTACAACCCTTTAAAGACACAATTTAACATTGTGGAGATTCAATTTAAAATATCGTCAAACTTTGCTATCTGAGCCACACAAAAGTGCTTAAATGGACAAGTAAACATCCTAGAATACAGAAGCTGGAAATTATGCTGCTACTGGCAAGATTTGCATGGATTAACATTACGTGTGACTTAATACTTTGGTGGAGTATGAAATAGTCTAGATGTATAACACAGTCTATGGGAGAAAAAAAATGGTGAATCCGGTCAAACTGAGTACTCATAGACTTTTCACTTTCTTAAAGGTTAGTGACATGATTGGGAACACTTGAAAATGCCTGAAGAACCAAATGAGTTGAAATATATACCAACTATACACCAGCTGGAGTGGATCTCCAAGCTGGAAGGATTTTTCTCTAATTTGTTTACTTAAGGATAATCAAGCATGAACATAATACTATTTTTAATTCTATCGGGGCACGATAAACATAGCACACACAGAGAGCCCACAGCAGGTTTGCCTGCCACGAGGGATATTGACATTAATTATTTTAGAGTGAGTGAACGTTTGAATACAAGATTTTCACAGGAGAATCCTTGCATAGTTTACTTGATTCTAGAGTAGTTTTAGCCCAAGTTGGAGACTGCCCCCAATCACGTCATTTACCTTTAAAACACTGAATAATCATTTTTAAGTACAGTTTTTTTTTCCAGAGGTTCATTTTTAGACTTTATCAAAGACCCTCAGAGCATGGAGAATTATGTGGCTCAATTTTTGAAACTGTGGTCATTGTTAACCAGTGGATTTAAACGAGGACGATGACCTTGCAGCTTCTCATTAGAATCAAATCGCAGAACAAATGGGGAGGGCATGCACACACTTTACGAAGATGATCTTGTTAAGTTAACGACATTGTAATGGAAATACATTGCCACATAACTGGAATCGGATGGCCTCCAATGTCATCATATCGTGCAGTGTTATTATTTTATGATTTTTCAAAGTATTTCTGCTTCTAAACAAAACAAATTCCCCAAGTTTATTAACAATACGAGTGATTTTTATGTATTAATTACATGTGTAATTTCAAAGAAAGCCAGGCCATTTACATTGCCACATAAATGGAACCTGTGAGCCTCCTATGTCTTCATCCTCGTTCAGTGTTACTATTTTACGATTTTTCAAAGTACCAGCATTTCTGCTCCTAAACAAAATAAATTTCCTCAAATTTATAAACAATACGATTTTTATGTATTACATGTGTACTAATATTACAAACATAACCAGGCGGCCCCCTTTAAAGTGATAAGCTAACATTGTGGAGCTTTAATTTAAAAAATTGTCAAATTTTGATATCTGAACTACATAGTAGTGTTCATATGGACAAATAAACACCCTAGAATAAAAAAGTTTGGAAAGTTACACTGCCAATGGCAAGTTATGCATGAATAAACAATTAAAACTCGGGGCGAGTTTAAATAGCCTAGGTGTACACACAGTAAGTCTATGGGGAAAAAATGGGCATGTGAATCCGATCAACTTACGATTTTCACTTTTTTAAAGCACTAAATAATCATTTTGAAATACAGTTTTTTCAGGGCGCCATTATTAGACCTTATCAAAGACAATGGTAGCATGAAGAATCATGTAGCTCAGATTTTTTTAACTGTGGTAAATGTTAGCCAATTCCTTTAACAAAGTAAAAGAAAGCCACGTCATTTAATATTGAGCAACGTGGTTTATTGCGATCTGGTAGCCACAGAATACCAAGTCACGGGCAATCATGGTGTGATGCACTTTCCAACACAAACTTTGTACCGTTTTCTTTTTAATTACCGGCATATTAGTCAGTGGACAGGTTTTGCAATAATACTACTCTCTCATCTTGGGGTTTTGCCAAAATTCTTGGAGACGTATTCTCTAGTGCGCTTTTGCTGGCCAGCTCAACGGAGAGTACATGTATGCAAAAGTCAAAGGAAATTGTCTAAATTTGCCATCAATGTCTAAATTGAACAGGCCCTGCCAGTAAGGGCGTTTCTATGTGATTCTCCGAATCCCTAACGTGGATCTTGGCCCTCCATAGACACGAAGTTAGTTCCGCTTCAAGTCAGCGTTACCTCAAAGTACAGTATATTTGTCAGTCTCGCTTCCAGACCTTGCGACTTTTTTACCTCCACAATACACTCACTCTCCGACTTTTTCTACGTCCAGAGTACAGTCACTCTCAGACTTTTTCTACCTCCAGAGTGCACTCACTCGGGGAAAGTAAATCAAAACATTAGTCTTGTCAAAGCAGTTGACTGAATATAGCGTTTCTTTATCAATATAAGATGGGTTAATGTAAATGTCTGGAAGCCAGACTAAGTATTTGAAAGAGATTACACTGATCAATCTCTGCTGTACAGAAAACATTTTGCCAAGTACTTATCAACTTACTTTACACGGTGGAAACATAATAATAAAACATTCTGGGTGGGTAAGATATCTTGGAGTCATGTGGTTTCCATTAAAATCGTATTTATAAATACCAATGTTTGCGTAAACACAACCATGGTTACTTTTATGTGTAAACATTTCATGTAAGTTCAAGGTAATGAAGGGAGAATTTACGATACCGAACTGGTTTGAGGTTCACCTCTGTATTTTCACATAATAATTCGATCAAATGCTTGACCTTTAATGTTTTTAATGACTCAGGAAAAGAGTGACACATGAGGACTTGGACCTTGAACAAAAATTAATGACGTTTATCAATTTTCCTTTCCTACGGAGGGATTGTTAAATATTAATGAGCTCCGATGTAATGGGGGATTTTCGGGTAATTGTAACCAAGTAAATCGTGACATTACCGTGAGCCCTCATATGCGGGTGGTAGTGCCGCTGACATTTGGGATTTAAATTCAAGACCTGCTGGGTCACTCTCTTTTTTCTGATTCATTAAAAATGAAAACTATCAAGACTTTGATCTAATTTTCATTTTATAGTATGCAATTGAACAGCAAACCTGCTCAGCATCAAATTTAAGGTACCTTTACACTATTTTAAAGGTATTGGCTAACATTTACCACAGTTAAAAAAATCTGAGCTACATGATTCCCCATGCTACCATTGTCTTTGATAACGTCTAAAAATGACGCCCTGATTTTTTTTTTATTTCAAAATGATTATTTAGTGCTTTAAAAAAGTGAAAATTGTAAGTTGATCGGATTCACCTGCCAATTGTCTCCCATAGACTTACTGTGTGTACACCTAGGCTATTAAACTCGCCGCGAGTTTTGTTTATTCATGCATAACTTGCCATTGGCAGTATAACTTTCCAAAACTTTTTGTCATTCTAGGGTGTTTATTTGTTCATATGAACACTACTGTGTAGCTCAGATATCAAAATTTGACATTTTTTTTAAATTGAAGCTCCACAATGTTAGCTTATCACTTTAACACGTACACCACTGTTGTTACTGTTGTTAATTTTTTTAACGTACAACATCCTGGCCCAGAACCCGCCATGCTCCCGGGAGCTCGTGGATGGCACGCGAGTATATTCGTGGGGCGTTCAATACTGCTGTAATATTCTGGGATGAGACAGTTACTATCGTCCGTTTCCCACTGCGTACAGCCTTTATGCTGTGAATGTTATGTTTCTAGTGTTTCAGTGACATTATTTCTCTTCTCCAAGTTGTAAAAAAAAAATACCCTCTTGGTTTTTTCACAAAAAGTTTCAATCATCATTCAATTACTTCTATAGTATTTGATAACCTTCATAAGATACGAACATGACCAATGATAAACTGCTGGAACGTGACAGGTAATGTAATTCTCGACATGAACATACTAATTTCCTAAACCATAGTCTGCGTCACGGAATAACTATACAAACCACTATGATAAAATTGCCAATTTTGAATATTCTTGATAACATTTTCTGTATTGACCATAGCAGAATGACTTGCAGAAATATAACGGTCGGAAGTTGACAGTCCTCTGGTCTGGGAGTGATTTGATTTGATAACTTGACAGCATAATCGGTAGAGATGGCCATTGGACATTAGTTGAACCTTGAAAGAACGGTGAAAAGGCCGTTAATCGTGTGTCGTGTGGTCGCAGTGGTCACAGTGGTTGACATCTGAAAAATTATTTTAGACAATCTGTCGCCCGATGAAGCTACAAGCCTCATCAATTACTTCCGGGGCACCATGTTGTAACAACATCACCAGCCGCTGGACCACTTGTCTGTGGTCAATCACGACATACCGAGTCGTCCGGAAAAGACGGAACCGTAATTTTGTGATTTTTGCCTTCATTATCAATTGTTTTTTGATTAAAAAAAAATGGTATATCGTCCATTCATCCAATCGCGTGGTCTTTTCTCAGCAATACAACAATTCGTTCAGTGGTTTTCACTTCAGAGGCCATTCTCCAAAGCAGTGGCTTTCAGCTTTTCTAGCAGTAAAGCGCTTATTGAATGGCGTGCCATAGACATTTTACGTAAACTGGTGCGTGCATACCAAATTTACATTGGTTCACAAAAACGGCCCTATGATGAAAAAATAGATAAGCAAAATAAATGATGTTGATGTCATTCTACTCGCAAAATCATAGTCTATCTGGCGAACTATATGAAGATATGGGTTTCTTTTTTTCTTTTATTCTTAACCGATAAATGTACTATTCCGGTTTTTTTCCTGGGCCACACGGTATCGGTTTCACACATCTAAAGGAAGCCCCGAAATAGTATTATAAACATCAACTCTGAAAACTCCTACAAATCTGAAATTTACAATGTGTGGTAAAACAATCATTGCCCAATTCAGTTAATCTTCACAATAATGTTGACCAGCGTTTTCTTAAGGGAATTCCCCTCAAATACAATCCAAGCATGCTCCCCGCGATATATGCCTCCGCACCGGAGATTTAAAGCCGCTTTCATGAACACGTCATAATCCTACACAATTCATTCGTTTCTTTCATTACATCAGCAGTATGGCTCTACTCCTGCCCTGTCAGAAGATATTATTCAATATTCAATTAAATCCGCCCCTTCTTGGCACCCTCCCATTCTAATTAACATTCCTTAAACTTTGGGTTTGGTCGAATGAACATATCTGGATTTTTCTTGTAATTAAGCGTGTGAAGCCTTTACGGCCAAGAGGTGTTGATCTTCTAACATGCATTTATAACATTGTATGTAGAGAATAATACTACTATTATGATTATCTTATCATACCGTTGTGTCAAAAACCTGTCACGGCAGCCAAGGCTTAATCTGTTCATTCGAAAAATATAACGTGATTTCTCACGACGGCTCATATTTTATTTTGGTGCGCAATGACCGTGTTGTTCCCCCCTCCCCCCCCCACACACACACACTCAGCATAATACGGATATGACAGTGGTTATACTTACATTAGTTCGGATAATGGTGTATTTTTACCCCTAATTTGGGGTATTTTCCTGGGTATTTTTCAAGACATTGAACTACTATTTCATCTTCCTCAGGTGTTCCGCATGAATTTTACGAAAAGTAATCCCTATTACAGCATTTCTCAAGTGAATTTCAACCTACAGAAGCTGAGCCGAAAATGGCCTCTTTATACACAAGAAAAGCTGTACACACACGCGGGCCACCCGACGCAGAAAGTGAAGGTGGGGGGGGGGGGTGCACTGACACTTACATTCGTAAAGATACAGTTTTAGAATAACTTGTATCGATATTTTCTGATTGCGTTGTAAAAAAAAGTCATTGATTCTAAACTTATTTTGATCTTTTGCACAGTTGCATATGGAAATCGCCGGCTTGAATAAAAAAAACCCTAATCTAATGATATTGGTAAGATTTCTATATGCTTAAAGTGATGTGTTTGTGCTGACACTGCTATTACTACATCATTTTAAAATGTATAATTATGATGTCATCTAATGTTTGCAAAATAGTAATACCTATTTCCCGCCCCTAAGTGAATTTCACGGTCATGTTGTACTGGAAGGCCTCGAATTCGAGACTGCATCTTTGTGGTGATTTCAATCACCAAAAACCGCACTCTTCACTTTCAATTAAACAAAACATCATGAGTCACATTTCGTCAAATTATCATTTTCCTCCAAGAACATTCTTAGCTCGCCACTAACTTTTCATTTTTTATTCCACCGACACTGAGCCCACTTCATCATCCTTACTCACGTGGATTTATACCGCGAGTATCCGGTTTAACTTAATAAATAGTTTTATTATCCTAAAAGTGTACTAAAATCGAACGGTAATCTCATAAAATAACGGTGAATACAAAAAAGCCTTAATACAGGGGTGGATATCTAGCTAACCCGGAACTTCATGTCAAAACATGGTATTTTCAAAGTCCACGTCATGATTATAGTGGTGGAGCATGTTCATGAGCGGTCAGGAAGTGTCACTATGTATAATAATTAATGTTCAAAGGATATACATCGACGACGGGTATAAATATACCAAACCACTTACACTTTTTTTTTTCAAAATTCAGGATTTACTTGGGGATCGTGTGCAACCAACAACGGCTTTAGAAATAATAACAGTCAAAATTAAAACCAAAATAATTTGAATTGAAGTTAAAATCCGAGTATAATTTTGGTAAATTGATAAAATTACTAATCATTTATCTATTTATTTTTTGGCTAGTGTGTTTTGGATAGACTTTAATCTATTAACACCCTGAATATCATACCCTCTGGAACTTCTCCTTTTCTGAGAAACTGATTTTTTTGTTTTTATTTAAGTCGGGTTCCGACCATTTTGCCATAGGAAACCTTAGGGACGTAAATACTGGGGGAGGGGGACTGGGGGCAATCGCCAAAGAGAATTATGGGGGCAATCATTGATTTGGCCCCTATTATTTTGACAACTTACAAATCATTCAACGAAATACAAGAATATGTGTAAACTCAGTGCAAGGCACTACAAAACAATTAAACTTAACTAAACATACACAATTTTGCCAGCAGAGCGCGCCATAAAGTTTGACATATTTCTTAGGTTTGCCCCCTTCCCTCCCCATCCGAAAATGGATCGACCCTCCAGCTTTGTACACAGTGATATTTGCTCTCTGAAAATTTAAAGATCACATTTTGTCACAATAAACATTTTCCAGAAGGTTCGATGTTGCTTTCCAATATTTGGCATAATACCACACAATGAGAAAGATTGATTAAAAATAGTCTGATCGACCAAACTATACTAGAGCTTTAATCATCCATACCAACAAGAACACAGTCAATCGAATATATTATCAAAGACACTATTAAAGACTGTGTCATTCATTTGCACGTCAAAAAACACCTAAATGAATGAAATCAGCTGAAATCATATCCAATGTGACGATTAATATAAATAAACACCTCTCATAGAGACTTGGAGTAAAATATTGAGTTTTGGTGAAAAAGTCTGGACGGTTCAATACTTCATTCTTTTTCAAATTACTCAGTATACAGCTATTATCAAAGAATCCGCGACGCGCAAACGTTAGCACTGTGCCGGCTGAGCCTAGCCGTTCCAAAATGTCCGGCTTCGATCAGCCAGTTACAAAGGCTCGCTGCGGGCAGGTTAGCGTTTACTAACCGAATCAGTGGCGCTCTCGGTCTAGCGGTCTTCTGCGACGATACCACATAACCGCGACTTCGCTAGTTTTGAGTCACAGTAATTGGGAAACGATCACGGATAAGAACAACAATCTCTGGTAACCATGCTGCTGCTTTGATTTCAGTTTTTCTCATAAAACAAATTCGATGACCGTGATGATCTCAAACACTTCTGCAACACACTCATTTGTAAGTACTAAAACTACCGTTTGCCGTATTTGGATAATGAAGGGAGAGCTGAATTGGAGCTTGGCACATCTCTGGGACCAATCTTTTAAAGCCACCGCACACTACACGATTTTCCGTCGCACGACTGACCGCTTTGGATCCGAAATAAAAAAGCTTATATTTCGTACACGCTGATTTATTTCAGATCCAAATCGGGCAGTCGTGCGACAGAAAATCGTGTAGTGTGCGGTGGCCTTTAAACATTGTGGGAGCACCATTTAAATAAGATGTGTCAAACTTTGACATCTCACCTACATGACAGTGTTTAAATAGACAAAATAAACATCAAAGAACACAACAATTTAGACAGTTATGCTGACACGGGCAAAATGTACACTGGTGACTATCAGACTATATGACTTAATCTCAGAAGAAGTCTATGAGACAGCAATTAATGGGGGAATGCTGGAATGGTCGCTCATTAACTTTCACTTTTTAGAGAACTTAATGATCGTTATAATTTTTTTTCAGGACTTCATATTTGGGCCTTACTAGAGACACACATATCATGAAGGATTATGTATGTAGCTCATTTTTTAAACATAAAATATTGTTAATTTTTGCCTTTAAATAATTGATCGTGTGTTTCTTTTCTTGTTTGTTCGCGTGTTATTTCTTTATGTTTCTGCCTACTGATCGGCCAAATCGTTGCAACCTTTGAGCGTGTCTCATCGGTCATGTATGTCGCCTGTGTTGGGATTTTTGTGAGTTTCTCCCCTCAAAAGCAGACAGGAAGTTGGCTAAACATATTATGACAACAGTCTTGCTACAACTGCGTCCCGTGGAGCCCTCTTGGTGAGCGAACGTCCCATCGCCAACACCTGTTACAGTGTGTAATGGGTAGTTTCTTGCAAAGAGAATATCGATCGGAATACATGTAGAGCATATAGGTTGCACATATGTAAAAGAAGCCCCATTTTCCAAGAGCATATAGGTTACACACATGTAAAAGAAGCCCCATTTTCCGAGAGCATAAAGGTTGCACACAAAGTCATGTAAAAGAAGCCCCATTTTCCAAGAGCATATAGGTTACACACATGTAAAAGAAGCCCCATTTTCCAAGAGCATATAGGTTGCACACGTGTAAAAGAAGCCCCATTTTCCAAGAGCATATAGGTTGCACACATGTAAAAGAAGCCCCATTTTCCAAGACCATAATAGGTTGCACACATGTAAAAGAAGCCCCAATTTCCAAGAGCATATAGGTTGCACACATGTAAA
>JZLH01S0373696.1:2313-25784 GCA_001188425.1 Eucidaris tribuloides
TGCACGGTAGCAAGGTTTTGAAAATATGCATAGAAAAGACGTGATTCTAGGCATGATAATTATACATTTTAAAGGTTTATTTTATGAAGAGTATTAGGGATTGTAGTCGGGTTTTCAAAAAGATGTACAGGAATTACGCCTATCTTGAAATTTTAATTGGGTAGTCACACTTGCGATGGAGCTAAGCGACCAAACGGGGAGGGTGTGGGAGGGGGATACCCCACGGTACCGGGGTCACGGTAGGAACTTTTTGAAAATACGCATAAAACAGACAGGTTTCTATGCATGGTACAGGGACGTCGATCCTGAGATGGCAAGGGGGAGGGGGGCAGTCGCCACCCCTATGAAAATATTGGGGGGGGGGGGCAAACATATCGATTTGCCCCTCCCCCAATAATTTTGATAACTTGAAAAATTCACAATATGTAATGCAAGGATAGGTTTAAAAAGCTTTGGAAAGTAATACAAAACCATTGAACTTAGCATAAAAATACTGCCAAACATTCACAATTTTGAATTTTTCGGCGCGTTTGGCGTGCAAACGTCTATATTGCAATTTGGCGCAGAGAGCGCGCCAAAATTTTTAGACATTCTTCACTTTTGCCTCCCCAATCCGAAAAGTGGATCGACCGCCCTAACATAAATACAGCCCTGTAGGTAAATATATATTTCAATGGTTCATTAACATTAATAAATCACTTATATGAAATTAAAAATAATTCTTGGTTAAAATTTACTGGGGGAGGGTTGTTGCCCCCCAAGCCCCACCCCCCAACATTAACATCAGTGCATAATCATGTAAATTTCAATGAATACCTGTTTCTCACTTTCTTCTGCACAGTAACACATTCCCAGTTTCCCAAATAGCGAGGCAGGGAATATGCTTGCTGTAGTCACTAGTAATGGGACTACGTGGATCTTTAAATTGCTCAAGTCAAGCCCCCTCCCCCCCCCCAAAAAAAAAAACTCGGACGAAAATTTTTTACAATGAAAACATATTTTAAACTAGAGAAGTCGATGGGTATGCCTCCGCCCAGTATGTAGCAGCTAACAACCTCATTATACCAACTGTTAGCACTCTTTACTGAAGTTTTGGCAGAAACTGGCATTTTGACACAAAGTTCATTGACCTTTGACCCTTGACCCTGACCTTTGACCCCTGTGACTCTACTAAAATATCTGTCTTTTGGTTTTGAACCTAACCGCCAAATTACATCAACAGTGAGCACTCTGAACTTAAAGGCAGAAAATGATATTTTGGGACAAAGTTCATTGACCTTTGACCCTTGACCTTGACCTTTGATCCCTGTAACCCTACCAAAATATTTGTCTTTTGGTTTTGAACCTAACTGCCAAATTACATCAACAGTGAGCACTCCTAACTGGAGTTATAGGCAGAAAATTGCATTTTAGGACAAAGTTCATTGACCTTTGACCCTCTCACCCCCCCCCCCTTCGCTCGTTTCACTCCCTTGCAAGTATGACAACCCAGTTACTGTTTTTGACATTCTTCCTGTAAATCTTCTTGAAATCCTCACTGCTATCCGTAATTCCCTTACCGCTCTTTATGTTACACTTTGGCCAAAATCTTCATTTGGTAGCAGTTTGGGGGGTTTTAAGCAAAAAAATTTCATGGGGTGGGGGGTTTATTTAAAGATACGACATTAAGTTTGATGTCATAATGCTTGTACTGTTGGTGTTAATCATTTCCCAAGTGGACGTCTCAAAATTTTGACTTTGATATTTAAGCCCCCACCCTATCTGTAGACGCGTGCGACAGAGCTTAATTCTCTGCCAGGGCCAGAATGCATGCAGAGCTCACGGGTTTCATTCATTTCTTTATACCGCCATCAGTCATTATGCGTGGTACATGAGGCATACTTGGTTGTCAGGGTAACAGTCAACGCACCGTGCGTGCATTGTTTACTTTTCCCCGTATCGCGGTATACAGTCCACACAACAGTAGTCTAGGCAGTGCAGCAGTACGGGACACATGCAGTATACGCACGGGGAAGCTCTGCGGTAGCTAGGGTGTGTGACTGATACAAGAAGAGGTCCGTACATTTGTTATTTCCGATCAAAGTTACTCGTCTACTGATTTGCAACGAAGGCAGAACTGTTTTCTTCTTTGCCTAAAATCATCGCAACACCATCATGAGCAAATATAGAGATGTCAAATCGTGACCCGTATCCATTCCCTACCGTGGAAAACGACACAAACTTTTACGGTGTGGATACAACACAGGTGAGTGATGGGTAACGATCTAATAGTGTGCAACATAAATCTAAAAATTGTTATTAATTACTAAATAATAATATTTAGTTTTACTAATCACAGAGTGAGATGTGTTACTGTTAGACAGTTTTCTTTTAGTCCAATAAATTGGGTGTAGATTAGACTCTAACAATTCTGGAATGGCATGGGATAACTTTTTACGTTTAGATCTAACGTTACATGTAAATTTACTGTAACGTTAGAATCTAATTGAAGTCATTTAGTGTAGATTTACAGTCAGACATAACCATCTGTTTTAGGGAATAATTTATTAAAACTGATATTTTTCAATCCATGGCCATGGGGAAGGCTGAAAATATCAGTTTTAATTTATCCCGCAAACAGACGGTTATTTCTATCTAAAGTAACGAGTCGTTAGATCTAACGTTATAAATTGCAGCCTGAATTAGATGATAAAGAAGTGATTTAAATACAGCTCATCAATCAACAGTTTCACTTAAGAGTCAATTGGAAATCAGAGCCAGATCAGTCATTCTTTTCCCCACATTCTTGTTGACTAACTGCACAGTCCAATTATTTTTTATTTATTTAGATCTGTGTTTTTTGTAGCTGGTACCCATCACTCTGGAAGAAGCAGCAGGGCAAATGATTTTTTGATGGTGGGCAGGAATTCTGCACCAAGGCAAAGATTCGCCCCAGAAAAAAATGGGCGTAGATCTACATTTCAATCAAACGTTTTTCATGTAATGATGCATATTGTGACCAATGAAACCGCATGTAAATAAACGAAAAATTACTTTCAATATTTGTTTGAAGACAATTTTGTCACTGTCACTAGACTTAAGTTGGTCATGCAAAAAGGATTTCAAAATCTGTGCACTAACATTAGTGCATTGGCTTTGTAATTTGTGCCAAGTTGGGGATCTTGTAATTTGAATCAAAAAAAAAAAATTCTGCTATTAGAAAGCCTGCTTGTTACATGTACCTTTATTTCAGTAATGAACTAGAATTAAGCTATGCCAGTATGAATAGTATGGTATTTTTTATGGCAAAGACCAGCAATTGATGGTAATTTTATTTCTTTTCATTGCAGAATATACCATATAAAGACCCAACACATCTAGCACAGAGACAAGATCCGTGGAATAGACTCAACTCAACATGTACACTAGCAAGTTCAAGAAGAGAAGTTTTCCATTATGATCCCAAGGTAATTCTAATTTTTTTCTGTTATTTATTTTTTGTAAATTTGTGTCATATTTGTGTCATTTGTACAGAGTGAAATATCATCAGGAGGGTCACGAGCTGTCAAATATGACCGATACGTACAGTCTACATGTCCTACTGCTACATTTGTGTTTACATTTTGTGCAATTTTATGGTTTAAAGTTCCAAAACGTGCATTACTGAAATGTACAGCATGGGATTGACAGTTTGACAAATGTGTTGCTTATATTTACATTACTACAGAGATTTGAATAAAATGTTATTTTTGTTAAAAAAATTTTTGCTTGCATTTTTCTTATCTGTGGTATAATTCTTTACAGTATTTTTCTTGAGTCCGTTGATTGATTGACTGATTGATAGATTGATTGAATAATCGGAGGGAAGGGGAGCAATATCAAAGTTGTCTAAATTCTGTAAATATTTTTCTCTATTTTCTCTAATTGTGATAGGCTCCCCGTGATAGCCTGGATTTTATCTTGAAAGCAAACTATGATCACCATGGTGAATTACTCAAGTCAAAGGCAGAGACTCTGCAGCAACCAGAAACAATTGGAACAAACCATGGGTAAGTAATATCAAAACTTTCATGCAGAAATCATATTTTTGTATCAATCAGTTCTCTTAAGTGGATTCTTGCACATATTGTACAATTTATTAATTTTTGTTTCAAAATAATTGCTCCGAGAGTTTGATGCACAAGCATGTGATATTACATGGTACAAGAAAAGAATACAATATGGTTTATAACTTCTGTTTTAAGTAGTGAAATATGAATAGAACTAATAAGTAAAAGCAATTTCCCCTGGTATGAGTGGGATAATTCCACACAGCTGTAACACTTTACATTTTTATGCTAGATGGTGTGCATTGGGCACTATACATGTATATTAGGCCTGTATAACAGTGAGGCAATTTAAATGAGTATGTATTAAATAACATTGAGTTAATTTAATTGGGTAGATAACAATCTACATATACACTGTACTTCATTTATGAATGATTTCATTAGGTTTAATTCATATAGATTAATACTCTGGGGATTGGACTTGAACCAGGAATTGTCAATCACTTTCAAAGCACAAAGACTCTAGAGTCATAATCAGTCTTAATTGGTATAGTGGTAGTAGTTATACATGTAGGTCTGGTATTAAACAATCCTAGACTTCATAATCCTTGTACAATGGGACTCATTTGAGTAACAGGATTCTAAAGTCTTTCATATGAATAAGTAGGAAAACAAATTAACTGAAGCATGAACTATGGGGTTAGTCTATCCCAACTAAAGAGATTCATGGACAATTGCTGCTTTGTGTTTTCTGACAAGGACTTGTTACCAAACAATAGACAGGTGGAAGGGGCACAAGTGCAAAGTGTTTGTTGCTAAGGATTTGTTGAACTTAGCAACTCATTCATAAATGAAAACACTCTTGATGATGTACTAATTGATCTGGTAAAAGGATTAAAATAGGCGTATCTTCAAGCAGGAGTCTGATAAACACCAACAACTGTTTGGCTTTTAAAATGCTGATACATCCTGTAAGCTCCACTGTAGAGACAATTAATATTCCACTTGATTCCAACACTTGTCTTGCTTCCCAGGAATAAGAAATGTAGCTATCACTCATCCACATGAAATATTTTTAAGTGATCATTAATAACAATGAAGTACATGTATCTATTTTCCATCACAGTCATTGATTGTTGACATGAGCAAAAAATTAGATGCAGTAACATAAGAAATGACATAGGCCTACAAGTAGAAACACTAAATTTAAAATGAGTGCCAAATTCCAAATTTTGTATAGAAAATATTCTGAAATGATTAAATCATTATTATTTGTATTAGATGTAGTGGTAGTAGTGGTGGTGTAGTGGTATAAATTAATAGGAATTGTTAGGTACCAGCAGCAGTAGCGGTATAGCCGGTATCCATGCCATTGTTTGAAATATAGCACAAATTCATTAACTTTTCGGCATGTGTTCTTTCTCGTTCCCCTCTTTCCAGGCGAATCCTGAAGAACAGAAAACAGGAAAAGACCAAAGAAACTGACAAAAGTGACACTTCCCCGTCCAGTAAGCTAAACGTCGTCAGCATCCACATACCGAAAAAGGAAAGCATTAACAGCGTAAAGGGCGCCATCGAGAGCCACCACACACCAGCCACCAACCATGGATTTTCTCGCAAACATGACGGTGGATTCTATACAACATGAAACAGTTGTCCTGCACTAGTTATATTTCAGTTCATTGACACAAACGTTTCTAAAACATATTTAATTTTAAGCAACATGAACCTTTGTTTTTAGTAGAGATATACTGTACTAGAGGTTTGGCAAACACACGTAATAAACTTTGTGTTGCAACATATCACAACAACTGAAATTTATTCTGTAAAGAAAGCTGGACACCCTGAAAGATTTAGTCATGTAAAATACCTGAATTTTTTTTTTTTTTTGTATAAATGAGTATAATACTCACTACAGAATGCTTATTCCTCCTCCCAAAGTCCAACAATAACTGTACACCAGTACATTGCCTCTGGCTTTTAAGTGCCATTAGCAATTTAAGTTGATTTGACCATTCAAGATTGAATTTTGCATGCTTGTTTACTTACCTCTTTTATTTTCTTCTTTGTTAAAAAAATGTTTTGTTGTATGAAATCATGATATTTGAAAGAGTTTATATATATATTTTAAAATATGTCATAAAATGTGCATAATTTGCTACATTTTCATCTTTTAGAGCTGATTTATCATGGTCTTAATTTTTTGCTGCTGCCTAGAATTTAAGTAAGATGTAGAAGAGTATATGATTACTAGTATATAAAACTATGCAACCATCATGACTAACAAATAGTATAGAACTTCCATGTATTGGGTAGTATTACATTTCTTCCATTGTGCATTCCGATAGTAATTTGAAACTGACTTCATACATGTCATCTGTTTTTGATGAACTGGTCATTGTAAATGCAGATTCATGATTTCAGATCAAAATTGTTTCTGTAGCCATATCATGTGTGTATATGCAAGTAAATTACATATCTTTTCCCATGTACTTATTATGATCGATGTAATAAAGATATTTTACTATCAGAAAAGAATTAACAAAGGCTGCTCTCTGGCTTTGAATTGTGATATGAATGCTTGGAAGAGTGAATAACACTGGTGATAAAGATATGAGATTTCACAGTTGCAAGTAACATCTCACTTCAACACCCAGTAAACCAAAAGGTCTGTACTCCCGGTCTTAAATAGCGGCTCACAGGACACATTTGGCCCACCAGGCAATTCAATTTGGACTGTCAATTTGGGAATTTGGAAATTTAATTGTTGCATGATGTTTGATGCATCAATTTTCACCAATTTCCTCTTGTGGGAAGAAGTAACCCCCTCCCCCTTCTACTCCTTCCCCTTCCCCATTAGTCTATCCACATCTGCATGCTCTCATAGATTGATATGTTGGCATGTTAAGAGTTTGTGTGGATTTCCTTGATAGATAAGACGGTCCGATAGATGAAAGGCCCAATAGACAGAAACTTTGTAGGTCATAATTATAGACCTGTATTGTAATTTCTCACAGAATATCTGAAGTACGTGTAAAGTGCATGTGTAAATATGATGTGGACACTGGATTCAGAGAATGTCTGTTTCTGTACATTGTGTTTTTGTTTGTGTGGCTGTGAGGTTTGGGGGGGGGGGGCTTATAGCGTGGAAATCAAATTCATATACAATCAAATCCACAGCATTCATACCCCATTCCCCCAGTTTTTATTTCACAGTTTATTTTTAAAGAAATCTATTAGAGAATGGCTATTATCACATACAGACACAGACACATACACACAAATATCAAACTTTACTGGGTATTTTGTTGTGGGTGGGGGTGATGGACTGGGATCTGGTACCAAACTTCAGACTCTTAAAAGATCCTCAAATTTAACACACATCTTCCATGGTTACAACATACAGACGAACACAAAACACAAACACCACACACACACACACACACACACACACACACACACACACACACACACACACACACACACACACACAAATATTGAGCTTCACTGTGTATTTTGCTGGAAGGGAGGAGGAGTGGTATGGATCTGGTACCTAGTTTGAGTCTCATTTGAGAGATTTTTAACCCGTTACCTTCAAGATTCTGAATTCATTCTGATTCACATCAGGTTCCCATAGCCAACGCATAAACTTGAACACATACACACCTTCCGTAATTACAATTACCAAGAAAAGAATACAAACGATGAACACAAAAACAAAATTACAAGTTTACATTTCATATATTTTATTAATGTAATTCTTATTTACATGTACTACTGGTCTACCAGCTAAAGCTATCTTCCAATCTAGTCATATTTCATTTATTTTCATGATAGCCCATTGATTTGTACAAAACTACACATTAATATCACATCAGAATATTGTTCCTCAGCCCCTTTCTCCCCACCCCCCCTAAAAAAAGAATACATACATACCATCCAGGGTAAAAAAAATAGTTTGCTTCACACCAGGGAGTCTTTCTTAATAAAGCAGCCCCTGAACACAAGTTAATATATGCAGTTGTCACAGTTTGGAGTGGCTATTTTGGAGAGTTAGGGGCAAATCGCCCTATTACATGTACCCTGCTTATTCCTTCCCTTACTATTGTAATTTATGCTTACTATTCAAACAGTTAATGATGAAATGCCATGCAAAAACAATGCCACCATACATTTAAAGGAATGTTGAATTTGCACAGTATCAGTCTACAAAGTAAATGTCAATCGATATTTCAGAGTCTATTCAGTTCAGAGAGTACTTACACAATTCAAATGCTTCCTAAATGTCTTATCTCCTCGCAGATTCCATCTGGTTATGGCAAATCAGTGTTGTATCCGAGACCACAGGTTCTGAGGCCGAGGCCACCCCAAAACACAACCTTTCCATAGGGTTTGGACGCATGACTCAGGCCAAGACCGAGACTGAGACCGCCAGAAATTGGCCTAGAGGTTGGCCTTGGATACAACACTGTTTCCAAATACAAAACAATACATAAATAAATTTATTAATCAGAGATGCCACAGAGAACAATCCAAATTTCCTGATATCCACGTGCGAGAGAGCGGAGCTATCAAGCCCGAGGAACAAACAAGTATATTAACCCTCATTTTCCTGGACAAGCCCCCAAATTTTGTTACAATGCCATCACAACCAAAAGGAATTGCAAAAAAAATATATATATATATGTGAAATTCACCTAAAACTCTTTTCTTCTTTTTGAAAAAAGACAGTAAAATGCAGAAAACTCTGGAACTATCAGGAATTCTTGAAAAATTTCTTTTTGGAAAATCTGGAAATTTCTGAACTGTGGCATCACTGATTTATCAAAACATCTACAAAGAGCGCTCGAAGACTGACCATTGTTATTTTCTTCGTTAAACGTATATATCCATGATTGAGAAGGAAATATTGGTGTTTATGAATGTTAACATGTTTTTGTTTATTAATTAAAGTATGTTACGACAACAATAGCATAAGTCCAATACACCAACACTTTGGCTATAAAGGCAGTATAACAAGCAGTAATACAAAAAATGTATGGATGAAAGACAAGAATGAAAGACATCTTTTTTTCATGAAAGACACAATCATGTAGTTTTTTCTGTAATAAGTATTGCAATATAGATCAATTGAAGCCACAACAGTAAAAGTGTGATATGTCCAATTTCTCGTTCTGTTTTAAGGAGAGAGAAAGACATCCATTTTGCATGAAAGACTCGCATATTGTTTCTTCTTTTTAAGTACTGCAAAATGAATCATTTCATGCCATAACAGTACAAATTCTGATACATGGACATTTCTTGGACTACTTAGAATCAGAAACATCAACAGGCCTTTCTCTAAAGAATTTAGCAGATTGACTACCATTTTGTTTGTACGAAGATGATACTGCAATCAAATGTTAGTCAAAGGCTGTTAGCGTCTCCCAGAAAAAAAAACCAACAACCCTAAAACAAAGCCTTATTGTGCAGAAGCAATGGGGCATAAGATTGAACAATCACAGTTCAAAATAAACTTTGACTTATGCTCTTTCAATGATACATTTAGCAACTTATTTGTTCATACATCTCTGAGAACCATAACTTTTACAATTTTATATCAAAAACAATTTGCTACACGTTTTGGCTTAGACAGTCCCCATACCATGAGGCCATTTCTTTGTTTTTCCTGATGTGCACAATGTCTGAGCCAAAAAGTGTAGAAAAATCATCATGCAAATGCTTTTTGACATTACGTTTTCAAAGTCATGGTTCCCAGGGACGCATGAATAAATAAGTTTACTTAATGAATTATATGAAAAAGCATGTTTTATAATAAATAAGTTTATTTCAAACAGGATTTTTCAATCATACGCTCCATTGCTTCCACACAATAAGCCTTTGTTTTAGGGTCGTTTTTTTCTGGGACGCACTGCACTACAAAGAATTAAAATTGATTTGAATTTTGTTTAGAACACAGTAAGCCATCAACTTACAATTTAACTCCTTATAATACATGATCCAGATTATACATTTCAAAAGCCATTTCATGCTGAATAAGTCACATACATGAAAATCAATGTTTAGCACACATGTCTTTGAATTACACAGTTCAAATTTGTACCAAGTAATGGACTCATTAAATATGTGTAACTGTAATATATACTATACAATTAAATTAAATAATCTAATGGACTTTTTTCAGCATCCTCTTTGACTAGATCTGCCTATAAATGTAATATAAAACCAAATAAATGTAGCTCTGCAGTATACTGATATTTACATGCCATGCCATTTTAAACAATGTACTATGGAATGCTACAAACTTTCCTTTCAGCTAGTTGTACAAAAAACAAAAATAAGGGATACAAGCTACAATTTTTTTGTGTCTTACCATTGTAGTGATGATCAAGGTACATGATTTCTCAATACACATAAAATAGTTTTACAAATGCTTTATCAGCCTGGGAACTACTGTAGAAATAAACTCCAGGAATAAGCCTCATATTAAAAAGTCAAGATAAATGACAATGGAATTGCAAGTTATACATTTTATGAATAGAGAATTTCTCAAATATGATTTAAATAAATGGAAATATTGCTTTGGCAAAAAGTATGTAGACAGCAGCCTAAAATGTATAAAAATACTTAATGAATTTAACTGGTTCTCATTTTACTAACTTTTTTTTAGCTATACAACTTTGAAAGACACTAGTAGGGTTAAGAAAAAGTATTTGTCTTGCCTCCACTATGGCACACTCAAGTTTGGGACAAAAAAATGAAAAAAATGTCTAAGTATTGTGAATCCCCAGATATCATACTTTTACTTTACGGATTATAAAGAATCAAGTATCAATATGAATTTTGTTGAAAATTGTAACTTTTCATTTTTATTTTGTTAATATATTTATAACATTTGTAAGTTGTATAGAAATCCCACATCTGTACTGTACTGGTATCAAAGCTTCAGAGACTATGACTGTTGTAATGTAGGTTCAAGCATGTCATATTTTCAAGTAATTCTTGTTCCTTCTATTTGTTTATTTTTTTTTCGTTATTCAATCTTCATGCAACCAAATACTGATTTTCCAATACAACCCCCCCCCCCACTTCCTTGAGGGAATATCAGTGAAACTTCAGGAAAAAGCGAAGAGGTACACAGTGTGGTCAACCTTTGATACATGAACATCATAGCTATGACTTTTTTTTTGCATGTTTGACCACTTACGAACTCAAGGTTTTTGATCTAGGCAAACCACTTGGTAAAGTAGTAAAAGGTGGCAAGAATATGGCTGTTACTACTTTTTTTTCTACAAAGTGTATCACAGAATATACCAGATCAAATCAATTTGTGATTTTGTAATATGATATTCTCAGTTATATAAAATGTATGAGGTGTCATAAAAAAGCTTACAAACTTACCCTGCTTACATTATGCACATTTCAAAGTCTTATGTTATGTTTGCATATCAAAGTTTTAAAATAAGAGATTTCAAGCTTTACAAAGATGTGCAACTCACTACACCTAACCCACTTACATTGGGGAAAGAAAGTATGCCCCATGCAATGCCACTTTATCAGAAAAGGGGCTTTTAAATTCAGGATCTATTTCAAGCACATAAACTCATTCCTCATTGCATGTATTGTGATTGGGAACAAAAAAAGGAGGACTCGAACCTTCCCACTACCTATTATGGAGGGATTTTGTAATTCCCATATATGGTACTTTCAGTTCCTATTGCTAAATGGGTTAACAGGGTTAAAAGTGAGAAGAGTAACCAGTGTTATTTTACTAACAACTAAAGAGGTACATTAGCTGTACACCAAAACCACACCGAAAAATATGGTCTGGAAAAGTTTTGTGACCCTCTTTTACTTCGGAAAATATGAAACAAAAAGATTATTTTTCCAAGATATACCCCAAACTTGAAATTACTCGTGCCAACCCAAATCACCTACTTTGGGCCCTACTTTAAAATGAGGTGGCGAGACTTTTTGTTTATATTGTGGTGCAGGGTCACATATATGTAACCCAGTCCTGACAAGATTTTGGACACTTCCTTTCTTTCCTTTAGACTAAATTTAATATGGTTCAAGGAAACCTGACTGGGACGGAGATACCAAGTTGAAAGAAAGTCTCTGGTCGAAGGATGGTGTCATGTATTATTATTACAAAAGATACTTATTTCCATAAAATTGAAAGACAATCCGGTATAAAAATGATCACTTGACACAAGGTAATGTCACGAAATATATGTAAATGTAACTTTAAATGGACATGGACCTTGAGCTGAATAGCATTCACTTCCTCTACTACATAAGGAGAGTGAGGACTCATATATAAAATAAATCACAAATTTCTGTTGTTTGATATCTCTTAATCCTCTTAGTCCCATAGCTTGAATTTTGTGTAGTTTTTGGTTTAGACCAGCCATTGCCAGGACTAAGAGGGTAAAGTGTTCCTACATACCTGTTTTGCATGTACCATGTCAATCAGACTGCTCTTTCACCGCCAAAACAAATAAATTATTTAAACACCTGAGAAAACTGGTGCTGAATGATATCTTCCATAACCATATCAAACACCACGGTTGTATTGCCACATTGATATCATTGCTATCTCATTTGTGAAATGAGAGGCATCCATTTACCCCGAAAGGCAGAAAGAGGCACTTTTACTGTATCTCTTATATGCAAGGACGACTTCACACACAACACATGAAATTGAGGTATCAAGACCATTCTTTTTTAACACACAGAATGCATGCCTACTGACATGCAAGGCATCTATCTCATTGTCACATAGATGCAGGAACATCTCTTTGACTAAATATCCTCCATGAATATATATAAATCATCTAGATGGCTGTCCCTTGTCTAGAGCCTATGATATGTGAGGAATCCATCCTGTTGTCTCATGCATGAGAATCACTTTGATATCCTCCATAAATGATGTATACATGTAAATCATATAGATGGCTGTCCCTTCTCTAGAACCTATAATATATGTGACCCGTCACGCCAAAAGGAGCCACAAGTCGATTTTTGGGCCCAGTTGTTTTTTGCCATATCCTTTTTTTCATATTCCAAGCTTTATTTTGGTATATTGCGTGTTGCATAAAAGTAAGTATACCAGGAGAAATTCTACTTCAAACAAGGAGCTTTCACCGTGTCACGAAAATCTACTTTACGAGAAAACGGCTGACAAAGTGCAGTGTCCGTTTAAAATGCGAAACCGCAATCGCGCTGAAATTCTGATAAAACCGAGGGTAAAAACTCCCTAGCAACAGTACATTTGCATTGCTCATCATTCTTGAAATTTTGCATTTGGAATTTATAGGTTTGTAGAAAGTGCTATTTTCAGTTCGAACGAATTTGGTAAGATTTTAATGCTCGTTTGGTGTTTATCAAAAATATATTGGGTTCTTAACCATCTGCGTTATTTCCGCTCGGTGCATGTAGGGTGGGGACTTGAGTAACCGGACACTTAATTTTTTTATTTTTTTCAGGATATATTGCCAAAAAACATAATTTTTCAAATGATCACTATCAGTATTTTCATAAGAAATCAGGATTTATGCGAAGAAAAATGAATGCTGCGTACCCGTGTTCTGTTTGCAACTTCGCGCGATCGTTCCTCGATGCGTACTGCGCCGTTCTATCGCGCGGTGTCCGGGTACTCAACCCGTCCGGAAATACAACCTCTCATAATACCTTGCGAGGCGGGTCACAGGTGACCATGGACGCCAGACACTTGGGGGGATCTTAGGGTGAGAGATTTGACACAATAAATTTCCACAAATAGCAATTGCTTGTAAGTCGACTGTTCATACTAATTTGCAAAGTTCGGGATTAAATAAACTGAGATTCTCAAGGGACACAATAAGTTCTTATTGTCTGCTATATATCGCTATTCAATTGATGAATAACTGCACCAGCAGTCCAGAGTACGCGCAAGAATTAGGGCTCCCTATAATTAACACGCCGACAGACATGACAGGGACCCGCTTTGCATAGTTATGATTCTGTCCTCTTTGACGGCCCTACGCGTTTAAGTGCCTATTCAACTAGATTGAGCCAGCTTATGCATCCGTAACAAAAGAACAAAAGAACATGTCTTAACTCTAAACCCACCAGGTTACAAATTCTCTGGCGCAGCGAATACCTTCTCACGCTGCATCGGCATTTGTACTTACTCTGTTGATTTAATATTGACGCAAAATATTGTCAATCTAATGTTTGTAGATTAAAATGTCGAAAAAATCGGAAACTGCAAACAAATCGAGAATATAATAACAAATCAAGTTCAAGTTACGGATAGCTTGTCAGTTTACACGTTCGTAAAAAAATGGAATCACATCAATCACGATACGTCATAAGAAACAGCTCAGCCAATGAGCAGCTGTCTTGCGTTGCTAGGGGCACGGCCTACCTGACTTGGATTTTCTGTGTGTGTTTTTTTTTCGCGAGGTCGAATGGAAGGCTCTCAGAAAAACGTAAATATTACCCCTTTCCCGTGAATATTTTGATCTGAAACTTTGACAGGACATTAAAGAGACTTTGAAGATTTGATTTCAGTCAAAAACATAATTTTGAGAAATTTGACCTGTTCTGACAATTTTGCTCATTTTCTCTAAACCATCCGTTGCGACTTGTGGCTCCTTTAGGCGTGACGGGTCACATATGAGGAATCCATCTTTTTACCACATAGATGTAGGAGTATCACTTTGATGACAACCTCCACTAATGATAAATTAATCATCTAGATGGCTGTTCCTTGTCTAAAGCCTATGCTATGTGGGGAATCCATCCTGTTATCTCATAGATACAGGAGCATCACTTTGATGTCTTCCACAAAATATGTATCATCTCAACAGCTGTTCCTCATCCAGAGACTATGATGAGGAATCCATCCTATTGTTTCATAGATGCAGGAGTATCACTTTGATGATAACCTGAATAAATGATACATGAATCAACCATATGGCTGTCCATTATTTGAGCTTATGATATGTCAGGAATCCTCAAGAACTTGTCCCCATGGATTCAGTGGATGTTGTACATATCTAATGCCGCACAAGTCCAGACATCCACACAATGTTCCAGCGGACACAACTGAATCCATCAGATGTGGTGATATTCAGGCTCTATGATCGGTGGTAGAGGTATCTTGCGACTTATCGTTCCAATATCGCGATTAATTTTAGGGAGCACTGCTCTGGTAGGGTTCTTGAACCTCTGGTGAACGATGACTTTCTTGATTGCATCCTGTGAGAAATGAAACAAAGTCACACACAAACTGCTTTTTAAAGTTGTTGATGGAAATATTCAAAATACGGACACTTAAAAATGTTCAAAATTGAAATGTTACTACTTTAAAGCCCAGGTTTAGTTTCGGTAAATGGTGATTTTTTTTTTGGTGCTTTTTAGATAAACCTACACCATCTATCAATACCCAATATAAAGTACCCCCTGACTGTTTTGCCACATGAAATGTATACACTGCTACATGATCTCTGATTATCTAAAAACCACAATATGTCACTATAAGGGCAATTCCACAGGTTGGTGGACAAACCAAGCACTACATAAATTGGCTATATCTCAACTCCTGTCACATTATATAGGTTTGATTGGCTATGATTTATGAAGAAACAATGGGGGTCATCATTTCTACCCCAAATATTGCTTCTCTAACGCTGCCTTCTATGAGAATCGGCAACCATACACAATATGCCACATGTGGGACTAGGCTCCACCTAATGTGAATAAATCTAAGTTTTATGAAAAATTTTTTTTTCTCCAGTTTATATAATACTGCAATGATAAATGTATTGCTTTTCCAATAAAAAATCTATTTGCATGAAGATAACCCAGAAAATATGTCTTCGGACAAAATGTAACGTGAGTAACCGTAACATGAGTAACCAAGCTTCTTGTAATTTAAACAAAAATAGGGTAACCCACTACATTTTGCATATAGTCAGTTTGTGACTCTCTATCAAAGTGCTTTGATAAGGGTACAACTTTTTTTTGAATGAGAGCTCCACATGAGGAAATTTTTCAATTAAGTCCTCTAACATTTTATGCATGTCCAAATTCTGTAACGTGAGTAACCGAGACATTTCAATGATTTTCATACACTTCAGTTTAATTTCTCAAATTGTTATTTTGTACAAATCAGAGGCAACATGCATGCTTTGTGATGGCATAAAGACCTTAAGCTATCTATCATTAATAATACTGCAAGTGATCAACAAGTGAATCAAAATGCCTTCAAATGTAACATGAGTAACCGTGGAATTGCCCATAAACAGTTTTCAGTAGGTTTGATGTTGTTTTCTGATGTCTGGGATGACAACAGTATAATTTGTGAAAGGTTAACGAAGACTAGGTTAAAACTGGGGAACACAGACTGAGATATCTTGCAAATTTGATGTGGAAAACTGGCACAATCCATGTGGAGCATTGCTATGTGTTTTCCACATAGTGAGTAACACCTTCTGGTGGCATCATTCCAACTTTTTTTCTTCCAGTGTCAAATTCTGCCAGACATCTCAAGAATTTGAAACAGTTGTAGATTTTATGAAAAACAGGTGGAATGACCAGTATTAAAATTGTTGAAAGGGATATACGTTGGAGATCGGGGCAGGCTTTTGGTTCATTCCTGTGATTTCCTGTAAATTCTTGCAATTATTACTTTGTGGCAGTTGTACAATTTCAGCAATGTAGCAAATAACCTTTTTTTTGTTGGGGGGGGGGGGAGGGATCTTAATAAATCTCATGAGATAATAAACAACATTGTACTTCTGTTGTTAGTGGACATAAGTTTTATGTTATTCCTCACAGACATACTTTCTAAAGTGCATTTTAATATTTCCAGGCTGAAAATCTCTGTTTATTTCCACTACTGATTATTAAAGGCTTAGTGTCTTTTTGTCTCAAATTAATGATAGTTACTTATGAATTTGGCAAAATGGTGGAGCAATACATGTACTTGGAAACTAGTTGACCCACACTTAAAACAATCATTTCCTTTTAACCCGTTGGAGACTAAGTATGAGTTAACTCGTGTTGGAGTCTACGGGAAACGCGTGTTATAGCAAAATCAAATCGTCTCCAACGGGTTAAGAGAACAGTCATTTACTACAGCACTTGCTGGTAAAATCTCTTTCAATCAAGTTTTCCCGTAGAAAGCAAAGCACTCTGCTATAAAGAATAGAAGTGATGACTTCAAACTGGTTCGGAAATATGTAGGTACAATATCGAAACCATAACTCTGTGCAACTGCAACTCTCTTATTGGGAGAAACAACCAGCTGTGACTTGCTGCACCTGGTTCTGCCATTGTCCACACATATTTCTGAACCAGAGTGATGTCACATTTCAGTACTCTTGGTCAGCTACGTATAGTTATACCCACCTTCCATTTCTTTTTCACCTCCCGTCTACTTTTCGCCCTGCTCTTGGGTAAAAGTTTGGCCAGGAGTAATGCTCGCACGGTGATGGTCTCCATTTTGTGGACTCTGTCCAGGGGGATCATTCTCGTACCCCTCTTAAATTTGTGGACCTTGACATTCTTTATCGTGTCTTTTCTGGTAATGCTTGGTCTGTGTATTAAAAAAGAGACATATATTATTATTATTATTATTATTATTATTATTATTTATATACTGCGCTTTTCCCAAGATGGCCCAAAGCGCTTACAAGAAAAAATTACACAATGTTTAAAATGAAAATATACATTTCTAGAAATCTGGGTTGGAAAACAGAAATGTTTTATGTGCCTTTTTGAATGAAGGCACAGATTGTGATTGTCTAAGTGTTAGAGGTAGCTATTCCAGTTTTTGAATGCAGTTATAGTTGAGAACGTCGCTATGTCCCAGCGTTTCGTGTATGGTTATATGTTAAGACGAATGGAATCGCTTGGAAGATCGTGGACTTCCTGTGAGTGGGGTGTACTATGGGTCAGGCAATCACGGTAATATTGAGGTGCGCTGCTTATTACAGGGATTTGTAATACATAAAAGTAATTTAAAAACTACTTCGATGTCTTCCTGGAGCCAGGCTGTAACGAGGTCAAGGAGACGGTTTTGGGAGTGGATCTCTGCAGTACGCTAGATAGATGGGACGACAGCCCAATTTTGAAGCCTGTTGATTCGATCTGATTGGTTAATAAGAATACCATTATAACTTTCCAACATTTCAAAAATTTACACAAATAAGCACAAACTGAACTTCAAGGTACTGGCTAACATTTACCACAGTTAAGAAATCTGAGCTTCATGATTCCCCATGCTACCAGTGTCTTTGATAAGGTCTAAAAAATGACGCCCTGAAAAAAATTGTACTTCAAAATGATTATTTAGTGCTTTAAAAAAGTGAAAATCGTAAGTTGATCGGATTCACCTTCCCATTTTCTCCCATAGAATACTGTGTGTACACCTAGGCTATCTAAACTCGCCCTGAGTTTTAATTGTTTATTCATGCATTACTTGCCATTGGCAGTGTAACTTTCCACACTTTTTATTCTAGGGTGTTTATTTGTCCATATGAACACTACTATGTAGTTCAGATATCCAAATTTGACAATTTTTTAAATTGAAGCTCCACAATGTTAGCCTATCACTTTAAAATTAAATACAGGAAAAAATTACTTTTACTACAATACACTCAACTGACTCAAGATTGCTGATTTATTAAAATAGACACATCACTATCTATTTTCTTGATTTCATACTCATCAAACCCATTTATTTAAATTGAAAACAGTATTTATGTCAAAAAAATAAATCAAATGTAACAAAATCAAAGTGAAGAAAAATCTGAAATTCCTGAGGTACATGTAAGTGCATCTAGTTACATGCACAATGTATGTGGGGTATGGATGACAGGTTTTCCTAGTACAGTCAAACCTGTATTAGCGGCCACCTCTCCATAGCAGCCAACCTGTCTATAGTGGCCACTAAAATGATTCCCCTGGAAACAAATCATGTGTTTAAGAACCTGTCTGTAGCAGCCACCTGCACCTTTTTGTTTCCCTTGGGTGGCCACTATAGACAGGTTTCACTGAACTTGTGACTTGCTTTGATTCTGGTATCTTTTTTAATACCACTTTCCCAAAGTATGCTTACAATCACAGACCAAAAGGGGGCTACCCCCCCCCCCCCAACATCCTGTTAATTAGCAAGGAAAAAACAAAGTAAAACATAATTTTTAAAGAGAATAAATACAAAATTGCCAAAATAAAAAGGAAGTTTTGGTCAACAAGAGAATATAACCTACCCCACCCCATGTTTTGGAGATGACATTTGAAAATCTCGAAATCAAAACAGTCCTGTATTTGTTACCTGTCGCCATGATACCCTGATAAATTTTGAAATATCAACATTGAATGAAAGATACTTTGGGTGAAAAATATAAATATAACTAGAGCAGTTCGACTGCGCGCAGTCGATGGGTATGCCTCCGCAGTCCGCACTCCCATCCAATTTGAAAAGCTTCAAGTTACCATGGTAGCAAGACCAATTAGATGAATAAGCATAAGCCCATGTGACCCTTGACCAAGTTACAGTAAAATCCAATTTAAGCAGTTCTTAAATTATCTTGACAATGAGCTCAATTCGGACATGAGGCCTTGTGACCTTTGACCTCTGACCTTTCAACTCCAAAATCGAATCAGTAAATTGGTGCCTTATATTAGATACTTCTCCCAAGTTAAATCAAAATCGGATAAGTCATACTAAAGTTGTCACAGTAATGAGCCCAAATCAGACATATTTAAGGCCCTGTGACCTTTGACCTTTCAGCTCCAAAATCTAATCAGTTTATTAGCGCCTCATAATACATACTTCACCCAAGTTACATCAAAATCCGACCAGCTGTTTTTAAGTTATCGTGGTAACGAGCCCAAACCAGACATATTTTAGGCCCGGTGACCTTTGACCTTTCAGCTCCAAAATCTACTCAGTTCATTGGTGCCTTATAATACATACTTCAACCAAGTTACATCACAATCCGACCAGCCGCTCTCAAGTTTTCGCGGTAACGAGCCCAAATTAGACATATTTTAGGTCCGGTGACCTTTGAACTTTTGACCTTTAAACTCCAAAATCTAATCAGTTCATTGGTGCCTCATAATACATACTTCACCCATGTTACATGAAAATTAAACTGGCCGTTCTCAAGTTATCGTGGTAACGAGTCCAAATCAGACATATTTAAGGCCCGGTGAGCGGCTTTGAGCTTTTGACGCTTTAACTCGCAATAATACTAATCAGTTTCATTGGTGCGCTCATAATATCATACTTCAGCCATGTTACAGTGAAAAATTAGAAGCTGCCGTTCTCAGTTAATCAGCGGTAATCGGTCAAATCAGACATATTTTTAGGCCCGGTGACCTTTGACCTTTGACCTTTAGCTCCAAAATCTAATCCGTTCATTGGTGCACTCATAATACATATTCATCCAAGTTAGCATGACAATCTGACCAGCCACTCTCAAGTTATCGCGGTAACAAGCCCAAATCAGACATATTTAAGGCCCGGTGACCTTTGACCTTTGACCTTTCAGCTCCAAAATCTAATCAGTTCATAGGTGGCTCATAGTACATACTTGATCCCAGTTACATCAAAATCCGATCGGGGGTTCTCAAGTTATCGCGGTAACAAGATCCGGTAACGGACGGACGGACGGAAGGACGGACGGACGGATGGACAGACGGACGCACGGACGGACAACCCGAAAACATGATGCCTCCGGCAACTTCGTTGCGGAGGCATAAAAACCTTTGCAACATGTGAAGGCCATAGAACTTTTGATTTTTTGAGGACACTTCACTTTCATACTTATTCAATAATTAAGATATCTGGCACTTTCCTTACCTTTAGATTGTGTGACTTTCAGTGTTGTAATAGTCAAGACCAGGCCATCCGAGACCAAGACCAAGACCAGACACCCCGAGACCAAGACCAAGAAAAAGAGGTTCGGGACCAAGACCAGCACTTTCCGAGACCAAGACCAAGACCAAGACTAGCATTTCAACTGACACTAATTTGTGCATGTTTTGAGGATAACGCAACTTTGTTACTCAGCATTAACTGCCTACTGCTTACACATTGCAATCAGTCTGTAATATGATTTTAAAAAATTAAAATTAACAGTTAATGAAGGAGATTAAAAATTATATTTTTCATTGTTTCATTTGTCACTTAAAATGCCTCCCAAAGTTTAACGCAAATAGGCCTACGACTATGAGTCAATATGATACCTACAAATTGCACAAGAACCACTCAGAAACAATTTCAAATTGAAAAGAATACTTTTTCCCATGAACACATTTGCCTGAGCTACTGAAATACAGATCAGATAAAGAAAATAAAGTGTTGTTAATAATCTTACTTCTTTCATTCGTTAATGTTTTTTCTTAATTCTTGATTTTCTTGTTATTTTCTTACATTTCTGTATTTCTGTATCTTTCTTCCTTTTTTCTCACTTTTTTTTATTCATTCTTTTTCTTTCTTTTTGTCTGTTTTATTCCTTTTTATTTGTATTCTTTCATGCAGTATTTTTTTATTTCATACTACCATTCTCTCTTTTTTTCTTCTTTTATTCGTTAATCTTTTGATTCTTTATTCTTTTATTCTTGTTTTTTTCTTTCTTTCTACCTCTTTCCCATATCTTTCTTTCTCTTCTCCTTTCCTTTACTCCATCCTTTCTTTTTCTCTTTTCTTGCTTATTTTTTCTATCTCTATCTTTCTTTCTTTTTTCTCTTCTTCCTTTTTCATTAATTTCATTTTCCTTCCTTCTTTCTATCTTTCTTCCTTGTTTTCATTCATTCTTAATGTCTTTTATTCTTATTTCCTAAAGTTCTATCTTTCTTCCTTTTTCTTACTTTTGTCTGCCTTTCATTCATCCTCTTCCTTTTCTTGTTTTATTCCTTTCTATTTGCACTCTTTCATTTTTCTGTTTTTTCTTTTGTTTTAACCTTTTCCCTTTCTTACTTCTTTTATTAGTTTTTTTTGGTTCATTCTTTACTCTTTTATATTAATTCAGTTTTCTTTCATGCTACGTTTTTCCCATATCTTCCTTCCTCTCTCTTTTTCTTCATTTAATCTTTTCTTTTTCTCTTTTCTTTTTTTTTGTTTCTCTTTCTTTCTCTTTTTCATTCATTTTTTCTTTCCTTCCTTCTTTCTATCTGTTTCAAAATTTCTCTTCCTGCTATCTTGATGTCAATCTTCTTTTTCTGTTTTTCTTTTGTTCTCAGTCTTCTTTATTTCATTATTTCCTATTCTGTTTTCTTTCTTTAGTTTGACGCTCTATTCTTCCAATCTCTTCGTTTTTCTTTCTTTCCGTCTTTCTTTGTTGCTTTTTCTTCCATTACTTTTTCTATGTTTGAATGTTCATTCCATACTTCTTTCTTTGTTTTCTACCATGTCTACCTCCATGTTCAATTGTAAGAGGAACGACCAGAATATATTGCGTCAGAAAACCCACCATTGCCGGTCCTTAGGTGTAGAAGATCTGTGTTAAAACTATGTTTGAACACACTCTGCATGTTTGAATGCCTTATATACATGCCGCAAAATTGCAGTTTGTATATGTACAATAATAAAGATTTTTATGTAAAATCATGTTAGTTGCTGGTCTCAGGCCAGAAGGTTCATAACCAAGACCGAGACCAGAAGGTTTGAGACCAAGACCGAGACCAAGAAAGAGCATGCTGGTCTCGAGACCAAGACCAGTCTCGAGACCTCCAACACTGGTGACTTAAACAGGGTATTGTGGTGATGGGTCACATTTTCTGTGTCATTCAAGTATAGCATATTTGTGACCCCCTACCACCCCTCCCCCTCCTCCCCAAAACCAGAAAATCCACACCACTGATAACAACACACAAATAATCTTTCTAGAAGCCCTAACCGTACCTGCTGCCACCATTGCTGGTTCCCATTGTCTCCTCATCAGGGTCGTTGTCTATCCTCCGTTTGATCTTCAGTTCCATGGAATACTCCTCACGATACTTGGCCAGTCGGGACGTTGAGATGGATCTCTCTACATTCAGCACAATCATGGCCCACTACAGGCAGGGAAGAAAAGGGATTTTTCAAACAGAAATCAATATTTAGTTTAAACCTAACTAAAAGATTTTTTGGTGATCCGCGTCTCTGCAGATCACCATAGATTTTGTCAAAATTCTTCTTCTTCTTTTTTATTCGGGTTTCTTTCTGGTCATTTCGTTGTGTTCAAGATTATCTCATTAACGCCATCGTCAATCATCTTGTAACTTAGCATAGTTATGTCACGTGTCAAGACCTCGCTACACAATTTTTGCTGTGTGATCACTTGCTCATGACGTCATCTATGACGTCATTTACAAAAAACGTTGAGTTACCTACATTTGCAATATCTCGAGCCGGCAGTAGAATAAACAGTGAACTTTGGCAGAGGTCAGTTCAGGACAGGG
>JZLH01S0373696.1:29179-39880 GCA_001188425.1 Eucidaris tribuloides
TTGATAGAGACACAAGACTTCAAACACACCCCATTCTGCGCGTACACACACACACCACACACAACACACACACACCACACACACACACACACACACACACACACACACACAACCCACATGCACACACACCCACACACACACACAAACACACACACACACACACACCGCACACACACAACACACACACACACACAAAACACACACACACACACACACACACACACACACACATACATTATACAACATACTATTATCATGATATCAAAGATAGACTGCATTCTCATATCCTATGTTTTGTCCAACACCAAGACACTTACATCAAATTCTCCCACTGTCATAATGAAAGAAGACATGAAGGGACTCTGGCACTGTAGATGAATGGCTTCTTGTTGTGCTGGAAAGTCCTTGCTACATGAAGAAAATGTGGATTTCAAATAAACAGAGAAGAATGCAAAAACGGTCACTAGCAGCTGGCCTTATATAATACTTTGGGTAGGCGACAGTCCGACACGTTATTTTTTGCAGACAATTGTATTAAAGATCAGAAGCCACACTCGACCTAATTTTGAATTTACTTTATCTATTTTTTAATCCAAAACAGAAATAGTTTTCTCCCAGATGAGAGATGTTATCTCTAACTTTAAAAAATGCCTTTATGATCATATGATATTATGCATTTCAGTAACAAACAGGGTTGGCTATTCTCCCGGTCAGAATCTATTTCCACCAATCCAGTCGCGAAATATAAATATCCCCCATTGCTTTGTACCAGAATAGACACATTTCATATCGGACAGTGTCGGGAATATGACAAAAGTGAAATCATGCCAACCTGCCAGAAAATAAGAGCAGTGGTGATGATGTAGCTTCTCATTTTTATGATCATTTTGTAGAAATTTTGGGTGGTATGAAATTGAAATGACAATAAATCAGAATTTTGCAATTTCTTGATAAATTTGCAGGTGTTAAAAGAATGTGCATCCATCCACAGGCCATAGCAACCCTGTGCTAATTCCCATTGTGCCAGGCCCACTATTCCCCCTCTGCCAGGTTTATTAGGTGAATGTACAACAGATATGCAGTTTTTGTAACAAATTGACATTAGGCACTGCGTGATAACAGTACGGTGGCAAGTCAACAGGAGCATATAACTATACAATGGGTGATATTCAAGTTCGGTGTTGAAATCTGGTATTCGTGTTGAAACACCACCAACACCGGCTAGAACACAACCGGAAGTCAGGCTGGTGTCGGTGTTGACCTCGAAATTATGAAGTACCTCCTGTTGTCCGTGATTGAGCTGGTGTTTCATATCGTTCTGCTGACACTGAGTACCGTGGTTGTGATTTGTAATTTTGTGCTTAATCTTCCTTTCATCAAACACTATAACCTAAGGATTTAGGAAATTTTTACTTCAGTTCGGCTGTTAAGTGTTGGTCTTGTGTAATAGAGAGCTACTTATTACGTGCCATCACGAACCACCAAAAAGTCGCCGTGGGAGTACATTTACGCAAGCGGCTGAAAATAATGAGTCATAGGTTAATGTGCCTCGATTCAGTTTTGATATTTTTGAGGGCACTCTTCTTCTACCAAAATATGAAGCTATGGAGCATAAACTGCCAGTTTAAGTAGTATTTTTGCAATTTTTTCTAGACCCATGCTGTTTCGCGTTGTTTCGTCCCGGCAAACAAGCATGAAAAATGTCTCTCCCAAATTTTACACTTTGTCAACTTATGAATGCGGGTACACTGGTCTACTAAAACTTTAATATATGATAAATAGGACCTAATTAATATTGTCTGCCAAGTTTGCGATGTTACATCCCAATAATCGCTTCATAGTAATTGTTATGGGAGTGAGTTTTTATCCCCTTTTGTTCCACCAGCACTTTGCACTGCACCCCAATGGTCATAGAACTAGACCCTGACTTCAAGCCTTTTTCTCCAAAGAAAAAAACAAATCTAACTTCTAAAAGGCGCGATTGACATTTCTCTCTAGTATTTGAAGGTTTATCTAACGTTCCATTTATTGACAAATTAATGTATCATTTAAGACTGAGCAGTCTCCTGCTATCAGACCTGATATTACAGAAAAATCATGTCTAGCTCTTTTTGCTCGTTTGTGAGCACGGGTCATATCGTGTGTGCTATGGAGAAACTTCCCGCATGCGACGCAAACCACTGAAGTTTGTTTTTCACTTAAAATTGACAATAATTAGTCAAATTGATATATAAATTTTCTATACAGATATGAAGAAAAGTAACATGCCTTCAGATTCAAAAGTTTCCTTGGAGGCAGTATTGATTGGTGTCATCTTTAAACATTTTCCACATTTTCAGCCTTCAGGCCATAATTATGTTCGACCAATGCATGCGCATGAATCCAACGTTGACGTCACTCGGTGTGTGCAAATCGATAGTGGTCAATGGGTATAGTGAGCTTAAACTGAGCTTGGTTTGAGCTGTAGCAACGATTTTCTTTCCAACATCAACTCTAACGCAACGACAACACCACCACCAAACTTGAAATCACCCATGGGGCAACACATGCATGCAAAACATGCACTCTGGCCAATTACAGCTTATTTAGAGTGTTCCAGATAACCATTAGCCAGATAAATGAAGTTGATGGTTCTAATGATTTGATAGTTCATATTTTTTTAATTAGCAATTGAACAAGAGAGACAGACTACATACCATTGTGTAGAAGACCCAGCAATGGATAAAGTAGAATCAGTGGAAAATCTCATATAAAGCCACCGATGTAAACATCTTGAAGAATACCACAACAAGAGGATCAAGGCTAGATACCTCTGTACAGAAAATAAAGGAAAAGTACAAGCACTACCAATTTAGTTTGCTTGACCAATTCATGTAATGAATGGATTGCAGCATATTATCATAACAGTTATAATCCAGTGGGAGTTCTTCCTAGTGTTATAAAATTGTCGTTACAGAAAATGGTTTTAACAAGCTACGGTGTATTTGCGGGCATTCAAAAATTACACTGCAGGTGTATCTATTGTATTGTTTAATGCTAATACTTAGTGTTTAAAGAGAGTACAAACTGAACTGAATGATTCAAAAGTACACTTCATGGCCAAAATCCTGAGACATTATAATGATGAAACGATAAAATTAGAAAATTGGAATGTGCATATGAGTAGAGGAGAGAGTAGGCAGAAGGAATGATACTGATTAGAAGCTGACAAAGAAGAAGAAAAAGTTAGAGGAGAAGCAAGAGAACGCAAGAAGAAGAAGAGAGAAGAAGAAGGAAGAAGAAGAAAGCATCAAAACCAACAAAACTACTCATCTATATGTGTATAAATATTTGCAATAAACACTAAACTTGCCTCACATCGCTGATTAGCCTTCCATTGTTGTATGAACTTACAGTATAACGTGTATACAGTTATCCAAAATCATTTTGTATGCTAGGTCAAAGACATATTTCCACATTTTGATTGACAATAAACTAAAGACAATTACCTGAAAAAAAAGTACCAAATGGAACCACGACATGGGTTACTAGAACATCATCAATATACTCTCTGCCACTCCATTTGCCAACGAAGCGAGAGTGAGAATGCAGATTAGAGGGTTAACGGTATAGTACATGGCTTCATGGGGAAAGTCCACCTGACAGGGGAGAGAAAGAACAGAATTTTATCATGAAAGTTTGGCAGACTTACCGCATATGTTTACTCTTCATAAATTTAGTAAACAGTTTAAACTATTGAGTATCTGTAGTATGTTGCAAATGCCCAAGCTACAAGAACAGTCCTGTAGGTTTGTTTATGTATTCCCATATTTTTATATTCTGATGGTGTTATGCATAGTGTCCTTTGGGCGATAAAGGAATAAGAAATTAGGAGGATTTATTCTGCTCGTTACAATGATATACGAGTCTCCAGAAAAAAAGACTACACTATCTAAAATGGCCCCAAATTAAAAAAAATATTCATATTTTTGACACATTAATATATATATATATATATATATATATATACTATATATGGAAAGCTGAAAATCTCTGCTTTCATAGACACAAAACTCGAAATTGGTTCATTGCTTGAGTGAGCACAGCCCACTTTTTGTAAAGGCATGAAATTAGTTTGCGCAGAAATTCGGTATTATCCATTGTAACAGTGTGACAAATGGGGGAATACCAAGCTCTCTGGGATTATGGTGGAAGCTAGTGAAAAAGGTGGGTTGATACGAAATTTAAGACTTAAGTGAATGAAAACAAGACTAACGTATTGGTGAAGGGGGTAGTGGGGGTGTGTGACAGTACGGGGTGGTGGGGTACGGTGATGGTGGGTGTGGAGTGTGGATGTGGGTGCGTGGGTGTAGGGTGATGTGGGTGTGGGCTGAGGGGTGGTGGGGTGAGGTGTGGACGTGGGTGGAGGTGGTGATTTGAATTACGGTAAACCCACACACCACCATCCCCTCCACCCCAACATTCCACACACCCTCAATCCCATCACCCCCCCCAACCCACACTCCACCATCCCTACCCTTTTCTCACCCCACACCGCTCACCCACCACCCCTTCCCCAATACAGGTATGTCTTTTTCGTTTTCAGTCTTAAATCTTTAGGTTTAACATATCCCAATTCTCCCACCCGCCTCGCCATGGAAGAGGCTTGAATGTGTAATCAGTGGTGGTAGCCAATTCTTGCGCCACATATTCATCCTTACAACTTATGCGTGCCACTCCAAGCGTGAACCAATTTTCAGACTTTCTTTTGGTGTCATTATAATAAGAAAGAGACTTTCGCTTTATATATTTGGTAAACAAAAATTAAAATATGAAAGAATTATCCCGGTGCAATTATGAATACATCTTGTTAAAGACTTTTGATTGCTAGTGTAATGCATGAAGTAGTTTAACCAAATTATTTTGAAACTGTATAGTGGGGGGGGGGGGTTGGTTAGTCTAGCCTCTCCTCTTGGGTTTTTTAGGGTAAAGACTACTTTGATAAGCAGATGTAAAGCACCTTCATCCATGAATCAGTTTGGGTGTCAGGATTGACATGTGAAAACTTTTTCCTGCTGATTCAGCATTGATCATTTAAAATTTCTCCAAAATATACTGTCCTAAAATATATATTGATGCAGACACACAGACTCAAACACACCCCATATGCGCGTACACACACATAGCATACACACACACATGCATGCACACAACACACACACACACACACACACACACATACATATACATACATACTATGTATCATGGCATCAAAAGATAGACTGCATTTCTCATATCACATAATGATTTTTTCCAACACAAGACACTTACATCAAATTCTCCCACTGTCATAATGAAAGAAGACATGAAGGACTCTTGCACTGTAGTGAAGGCTTCTGTTGGTGCTGGAAAGTCCTTGTACATGAAGAAAAATGCTGGGGGATTTCAAATAAACAGAGAAGAAATGCAAACACGAGTCACAGCAGCTGGCCTTATATAATCTTCTGGGTAGGCGGAAGTCATGAACACATTCTTTGCTACAAAAATTTATTTTGAGACAATTGTATTAAAAGATCAGCAAGCCACACTCGACCTAATTTCATGATTTATCTATTTTTTTAATCCAAAACCGAAAATAGTTTCTTCCTCCCAGATTGAGAGAATGTTATCTCTAACTTTAAAAAATGGCCTTTTATGATCATATAATATTGCATTTCAGTAAAATGAGAGGCAGTGGTGATGATGTAGATTCTCATTTTCATGATCATTTGTAGAAATTTTGATGGTGGGTATGAAATTGAAATGAAATAAACCAGAAATTTTGCAATTTCTTTGATAAATTTCAGGTGTAAAAGAATGTGCATCCATCCAGAGGCCATAGACCCACTGTGCTAATTCCCATTGTGCCAGCCCCTAATTCCCCCTCTGCCAGGTTTATTTGGTGACTGTACAACAGATATGCAGGTTTTTTGTAAAAATGTGACATTGGCACTGCGTGATAACAGTACAGTGGCAAGTCAACAGATGCATGATAACTATACAATGGGTGATTTCAGGTTCGGCGTTGAAATCTGGTATTTGTGTTGTAACACCACCAACACCGGCTAGAACACCAAACCTGAAGTCAGGCCTGGTGTTGGGGTTGACCTCGAAAATTATGAAGTACTTCCTGTTGTCCGTGTTGAAGCTGGTGTTTAATATCGTCTGCTGAACAGACTACCGTGGTTGGTGTTTGTAATTTATGTGTAATTTTCCTATTCATCAACACTATACCCTAGGGTTTAGGAAATTTGTGACTTCAAGTTCGGCGTTGGTGTTGGTCTTGTGTAATTGGCAGAGCTTATATGTGTGTGTGTGTGTGTGTAGGCTATGGAGAAAGCTTCCCCATGTGACGCAAACCGCTGAAAGTTTGTTTTCCACTTAAAATTGACATAATTAGTCAAATTGATATTAACTTTTCATATAGAATATGAAAAAAATAACTTGCCTTTCAGATTCAAACAAGTTTCCTGTCAGGCAGTATTGATTTGGTGTAATTTTTCCATATTTTCAGCCATCGGCGTAATTTTCGACCAACGCCATGCGCCATGAATCCAACTTGACGTCACTCGGTGTGTGCAATCGATAGTGCAATGGGTATAGTGACTTAAACTGAGCTTGGTGTTGGAGCTTGGTTTAGCAGACGATTTTCTTTCCTCAACATCAACGCCAACACCAACACCAACACCAAACTTGAAATCACCCAATGGGGCAACACATGCATGCAAACATGCACTTGGCAATTACAGACTTCATAGAGGTTTCCAGATAACCATTAGCCAGATAAATGAAGTTTGAGTGTCTATGATTTGTAGTTCATAATTTCTTTTAATAGCAATGAACAGAGAGACAGACGTACATACCTTGTGTAAAGACAGCAATGAGAATAAAGTAGATCAGTGAAAATCTCAATAAGTCCCCATGTAACATCTTGAAGAATACCACAACAAGAGGACCAAGGCTAGGATTACCTCTGTACAGAACAATAAGGAAAAGTACAAGCACTACCATTTAGTTTGCTGACCTAATTATTGTAATATGGATTGCAGCATATTATCATAACAGTATATACCAGTGGGATGTTCTTCCTAGTGTTATAAAATTGTTGTTACAGAAATGGTTTTACAAGCCTACGTGTATTTGCGGGATCAAAAGTTACACTGCAGGTGTATCTATTGTATTGTTAACCCGTTGAAGACGAGTGACAAGATATCTCGTCACGAGGTCTATGGGAAATGTGTGTTAAAGCAAAAACAAATCGTCTCCAACAGGTTAATGTAACACATTAGTGTTTTAAAGAGAGTACAAAACTGAATTGAAATATTCCAAAGTACACTAATCATGGCAAAAATCCTGAAGACATATAAATGATGAAAACAGATAAAATTAGAAAATTGAGAATGTGCATAGAGTGAGAGGAGGAGAGAAGTAGGCAGAAGAATGATGAAGAAGACACAAGAGATAAAAAGTTAGAGAAGAAGAAGGATAAAGAGAAAAAAGAAAAAGAGAAGACAGAAGAAGAAGAAGAGAGCAGAGGAAGAGAAGAGAAAAGAAGAGAGAGAAGACTAAGAGAGCAAATCACAAACTTACTCTCGATACTGTGTATAATTTATTTGAATAAAACTAACTTGCCATTAATCGCTATTACACTCATTATGTATTTATATTACAGTTAGTGTATCAGTTATCCAATCATTTTGTATTGTGATTAAAGCATATTTCCAATTTTGTGACAATAACTAAGACCAATTACCTGAAAAAAAATACCAATGAACCGCATGGTACTATGAACATCTCAATTTACTCTTGCCATTCCATGCCAACTAAGCGAAGTGGGAATGCATGATTAAGAGAAGTACACGTTATAATGTAATGGCCTCATGGGAATTCCCTGCAGGGTAGAGAAAGAAATAAATTTTATCATGAAATTTGGAATACCGGCATAGTTTCTCTCTCATAAATGTAAGAAACGGTTTTTACTTTGAGTAATCGTAGTATGTGCAAAATGCCCAACTACAAAATCTGTATGTTTTGTTTACGTATTCCACTTCTTTTTTTATATTTATGTTTATGCATTAGTTCCTTTCTGGTAAAGGATAGAAGTAGAGAGAATTTATCTTGCTCTTTACATTATGATTATCCAATTATCCAGAAAAACGTCACTTCTTAATGCCCCCATAAAAAAGATATTTTGTAATTTTGCAAATTTATATACAATCGTATAGATCGAAGCTAAACTCTCTGCTTCATTGACACCCAAACGTCCGAATGCTGCTTGATGAGCCATGACCACTTTTTAAAGACATGAAAATTTAGGTTGTGCATAAATTGGTTATCCATTGTAAGTTGACAAAATACGAAAGCTCTCTGCATTATGCGTGACCTAGTGGGTTGGTACGTAAATAAAGTCTTAGTGATCAAAACTAAGAACTACGTATTGGGTGAAGGGTAGGGTGTAGTACGGGTTGGGACGTGTGGATGAGGGTGTGGTGTTGGGATGTGGGGTGATGTGGGTGTGGGGTGTAGGGGTGGTGGGGAGGTGGTGGTGGTGGGTGGAGGTGGTGTTGGAATTACCGAAACCCACCACCCCACCATCCCCTCCACCCCATCACACCATACCCACACCACCCCTACAATCCACATCCACACCACCCCCACACCCCACCACTCCCACTATCCCCACCACTCTCTCACCCCCACCACTCCCTCATCCCACCACTCCTTCACCCCAATACGATAGTCTTTCTTTTTTCAGTCATTAAGATCTTTAATTTACATATCCCAATTCCCACCACGCTCCACACATGAAGAGAGCTTGAATGTGTTGTAACAGTGGGTAGCCAATTCTTGCACAACGTAATTTTCATGTCCTTTACAAAACTACACAGTGCTCACTCAAGCATGAACCAATTTCAGACTTTTTGGTGTCATATAAAAGAAGAGACTTTCAGCTTTTATTATATGTAAAAAAAAATTAAAATACGAAAGAATTCTTTATTTGGGGGCCATTTTAAAACTGTGTCCTTTTTTTCTGGGACACTCAGTACAATTTGTGCATCTCCTTTTACTTATAGTTTTGTTTTAACAGAAATACTTGTAAAATCAAAAGGGGTCGATTGTCTGTGATATTGCTGGGAATTAAAGAGGTTTACATACTGATGTCTTTAAAGGTTCATTTGTTTTTTATGAGCTAATTTGTTTCACAGAAGTGGAAGAGACATCATATAGTTGAATGAAAAAGATGTGGGTGTGACCTGCACCTGCTGCAATTTAAATTTTGGAAAAGGATTGCATCATTTTTTTAAATGTCACTATGTTTGACCTTTAAAACCAAATCACACTATTCAATTTCACATGAAACTTGAAAATTTTACAATTGTACACTCAAACCAAAATGGCATTAATCTAACAGCTTTTGGATTCATTTATAACTGATTCAAGCACTTGGTACATGAATCACACTTCAATATTTGTCTATTAGCAATGCATGTTACTGAATAGTACCAGACCTGATTTTTGAAATATGTTGATGCATGTATGAATGAATAGGCATGAGCCATTGACACACCAGTCATCATGAAGTACATCAGCTTGCAGTATAATAAGCCAGTTTGCAGGCATTAGATGACTGAAATGACCCAATGATACCATAGATCTTTGAAGACTGGGACAGGGCTTAATTTAGGCATTTGAGAGCAACCATTTGTGTAATGATGGTGAGGTGTACAAATTTCTTTAGTTAAATTTTGTAGAAAAAATACTTGCATCTTTACATTCTGATGTGTATCTGGTGCATTCATAGATATTTAGACATAGCCTACATGAAGACCTATCTACATGTATCTATCCATCAAATCAGAGCTTTTCACAACTCAGGTCTAGTGACCTATATCTGCACATGTGCAAATTGCAACTGCAACCTGGCTTATTTAATTACTAGAAGTTTATTTTATATTAAAAGATCAATCATACTTACCAAGCTCCTTAAATAGTCCAGGAACGACCCCCTAGATTTGATTTCAAGAGATTCCGTAAATATCTTGGCAACACAACTAAGGATTACAAACCCTTCAGCAACATAACGTACCTTCAAACGTAAAAATGAATGAATAGATCAATCAATTCAATTAATACAAATTTAGTTCCAGAGTGAAATTGATAATGGTGGATGTAACGAAGAAGTAATGCATATAAACAGTACAGTACTGTAAACGTGGAATATTTCGCGGTGTGGAAATTTTCATGCATTTTGCGCACACCGATCATAGCGCGAAAATGAAAACACATGAATATTTTTTTTTCAAAAAGCTAATCATTTTACTTTTGCATTTCTGACTTTTCTCTTTTGTATTCACCGTATGTACCGTACATGCATGGCTGGCTGCAGAGGCAGTGTTGTGCCGCTTGCTTACTATGTATTTTGGTCCTCCGCGAAAATAAAAACACACGAAATGTCACCAAACTCTACGAGCGCGAAAATTTCCACTTTTACAGTATCACAGCAGGCTATAATTTAATTTTTCAGGTGAAATACTCTTATATGTATACTTCTATGTATACATACACTGATTCAAGTTGCATTGCTTTTAAATTGTGGACAGCTAGCACTATTCTACAAAAATCTGCTGAAAATTGAATTAAGAAATCAGTGCATGAACTTCACTTCAGGTGCAAAAAGCGAAA
>JZLH01S0373707.1:0-12596 GCA_001188425.1 Eucidaris tribuloides
TAGGTCCGTTTTCTTGACTTATACGCACCCCCTCCTTTGAAATATCATGGCTACGGGCCTGCAAAGCGCATTTTCCTTCTTGGAATTTCCCAAGTTTCCCAAACCGCTCGCTCGCTACGCTCGCTCGCGGAATTGCCTTTTCACCATTAATGACATACTTTCTAACAAATATTCCCTATATAAAATGAAACTGCTGGTTAAGCCGCGAGCTTCAGGGAGCGAAGCTCCGTTACTCCCACCCGGGACGGGGACCCTACTGGAACCCATTCATTAGGGTCGGTCTGTCCTCCTCCCTTATCATTAAGTCCCTTTTTTTTTACTTATACGCACCCTCTCCTTTGAAATATCCTGGCTAGGGGCCTGCAAAACGTATGTTTCGTCTTAGAATGTCAAAGTTTTCCAAACCGCTCGCTCGCTACGCTCGCTCGCGGAATTGCCTTTTCACCACTAATGACATACATACAAACATTTATTCATCAGAAAATAAGCCTATACATTAAAACAGCGATATTTTATTACAAAATTATTGAATTGGAGCACATTTTAACACAAAAATAGCAAAACAAAACCTTGACAGGAGTACCCCTACCCCCGCCCCTTTCGCACGCTTAGCGCTCGCAGCGCTTAAAATCCACCATCTGAAAATGCAATTTCGGCTGAGCGACTGGGTGCCCCCCCCCCCCAATGAGCTGACCCACGGTACGCCACTGCTTGCCTGTGTAGGGACAGTAAATTGAATCTTTTTTTTTATTGACAGAAAAAGTAGATAATGAAGTTGATAACTTACCCAGTGTCACCCATAAATGCGAGTATTATGCTGTGGTAAAACTCGTCTTTTCATTAGCAGAAAACAGTCACAGAAACTGGCATCAGAGACTGAAATCGGTTGTCTGGCAGAAGGGCCTTAACACTAAATTATCTCTACCTTGAAAACCATTGGCTCTTTTCACATGAAATGACAGTAGTGTGATATTTAAGATCCTTCTGTGAGGCTGTAAAGGGCAAATTTCAAATAAGTCAATATTTCTCAAATTAGAGAAAATTGCCAATTAAGGCCCTTCTGCCAGAAACATATGCTAGGGCCCCTCTGCCTGACAATTGACGGAATTACTATCTACTGTAGATATGAAAGTCATGTAGGGGCCGAAATTTGACTAAAACTGGCGGGGGCACTTGTGCTCTTGCAAATAAAGTCTGGAATCGGTTTTGATCCTTTTGATAAATTTCATTTTCGTAGTTCTGTCATTGATAAATACAAAATTTCTAGGGGCATGCTATGGCATTATGAAAATAATATTTTTGAGTTTTCCCCTTGAAAGACTTAACTGGTATGGCAGTATAATTTACCTACTTATATAATTGTGGACAAGCGTATTAATATTGTTTTGTTTTCTGTGCTTTGTTATTGTTGTTCAATATGTCTATCAAGGTGGGGGGTACTTTAGGGGCATCTGGTGGGCACCCCCACCACTTCTGGCAGTGCCCTTTCAATGTACCTTGGGTTGGGACTATGGTGAATCATTTTATATGGGTTTCACAGGGTTTCTTTCTCAGCTAATCTACGCATTATAGGGGGTTGGGGTACTTTAGAGGCATCTGGCAGGCACTCCCCATAGCGAGTATACCATGTCATTCGTACCCCACAAGAAGCATTCATGGAAAAGAAATTTGTTTGCTGTTTAGAGATAATTATGCAAGTCTCTTAACAAAATCGTTCAAGATAATTTCATGTAACTGAAAATTTATGGATGGATTCTAATCGTTAGTTCATAATTTACTGATATGCATCTGAGATGGGATTAATCTTGAAAAGCAGTGTAAAACCATGTACACCTTCCATAAATAAGCTGCTGTCATTATTGTTATTCATATTTTACTGTCATTTACAACTCAATTATAGCTTTTAAACAACCTCGAGATATCCCCGTTTGAGTTAAACAAAAAATATATATATCTTGTTTAAGGTTTTTGAAATTGTGAATCGAATGCAAGATCCTTATATTTGACCCACTATGTAATTACAAATGTTAATATCCACAAGTGTAGTATATCTTTCCATAATTTATGCATTTGTTCCCATTAATTGATTCATTTTGTCAATTTCTTGTTAAAGCTGTGAAGATGAAAAGAATTAAGGAAGAAGATATATCGGGTATTACCAAAAGACACATTTATATGGTCATACGTGTACGTGTTTGAAATAAAGTGCTTTAACGATATATATGCATATATTTATTAATAAAGTGCATGCACTTTTGTGACATGCTGTATTTTCTCTGAATGTCGGTGCATCGTGTGGTTTGTTTGATACGACATGTGGCAAGAGAGTGATGAGGAACTCATTAGATACACGGCATGTCAAACGTGGGTTCATGGAAGATGTGCTGGAGTGAAGAGAGTTACCAACAGAAGGGCAGAGAGTTTTGATTGTAAGAAATACAGAGAGATTGGAGCAAGAAGGGATGTACATGTACATTATGTGGAATACGTTGAGAATGTTGGTAGGTTTATTCTATCTTGGGGATAGAATAATCAGTGGGGGTAAAATGTGAGATTGCAGTGGCAAGAAGATGCTGAGTGGGGGGGGGATAAAGTTCAATGAACTGGCCTCGAGTTTAAGTGGTATGTTTGAGATCGATATGGTTAAAAGAGGATTTACAGAGTCGCTAAAAAAATATATATTTTGAAACGTCTTTTAAATGAAAAAATGTGGAACAAAAATTTTCACATATGGATGAAGGTGTCTTGGAAAATATGACACCAAACAATCTCACAACAATTAATGCCAGGATGATCACTGACCACTTGTGTAAAGGGTAAGAAAATATGAAATTTTCATATATTTAGAATTATATTCATTTAATTAACAATTTCTAAGCTGGGGTGAATTCAGACTGCAGCCACAATGCAAAGTCAATTTTCTGTGCAACTTGTTTTTCGTATGCTTCCCAACTGACCCAAGTATAAAATATAGTGCGATATCGTTTGTTTCATATGACCTATATAATTATAAACCAGACCTTCAGCAAGCAATGCATGTGAAAGTTTCCCTAAAAAGTTTCAAAGTTGTAATGTATAGGAGACTTTCCAAAACTGACAATCTTTTTCTTCCGCCACTTATATGATAAACCTGTCTTAGATCAGCGATGGTGTATGGCTCAGAAACTTGGAATGTGAAGACAGGAGAAGAATGGATGTGGAAAATTGAAAATGTGCAAGTAAAAAGTGAGTTCAAGAAAAGTTTGGGTCTGGAAGAAACTGTGAAGGGAGTGGCCAAGGGAAGTGGGTTGAGATGAATGGATCATGTATTAAGAAGGGAAGACGAAGAGCCTGTTAAAGAGAGCGTGTGATCTGTGCGAATGGCATAAGTTAAAGGGATAAGATCAAGACAAAGGACCCAGTGGAAAAAAAATGGTGAGAATGGAAAGTGGGAGGGTTGGGCTTAAAGAGGAGGATACTCAAGACAAGAGGAAGTGAGTGACCCATCGTATACAGGGACAGCACCACGGGCATTGGGGGCAGGGGGAGCCGCCCTATTGTTTTCGAAGTAATGAAAATTACGGGGATTTTAGTGGCCTCCCCCCCCCCCAAGATTTTCACAGCGGGACTTTTCGGCTACCTATTTGGTCATGGACAAAAAATTCTCAATGGCAAAATTTTCTGCCAACAACCCCCCTCCCTCCCCCCCCCCCCACTGAGTGACATTTTGGCTGCTATCTGGCGCGCGAATTTGGCCGTGAAATATTTTTGGCAGGCAAAATTTTACCGACGGATTTTGTCTCCTAAGATCTTACGCTGGCTCCGCCCCTGATCATATAAGAGGGTATATGCTCAATTTAAAGGCAGGGCGTCTCTTTTGCATGCCTAAAAATTAACATTGTGTAAATACACTGGTATATAGAAGAACGTAACATTTAAAAAAATTAAGGAAAATATAGGAGCAAGAAACACAGTTTTAGTGGCATTATAGTGACGGTTAGACTTTGATTTGAATTATTGTTTCGTAGAGACAGATTACCATCATTGAACACACACTGAGCTGGCAGTTGGTTTGGGGGCATTTTTCAAGTTCTGCGTAATCACTGATCATCAGATCCATAGACATTGTTTTTCATAAATAGCCCAAGACCATGAGTGATATTTTGGTGTCCTGGGAGAAGGGGTGTCTCTGCCAATAAAAAAAAACTATTTAAAACCAATAAGGTATCCAAGATAATCGAGAATTTACGGATTTAATATTTACAACAAATGAATAAAAATTAATTTTATTTCTCTTTCTCGATATTGTACATGTTTTGCCGGAATTCCAAGTAGTTTCTGCCCGAATGTTGGCTTCATCGAAACTTGGGGAGGGGGGGGGGGCAGTTCTCTCATTCCTCCGTCTCGTACGTCTACGTTTGTTCACTTAAAATCAATTTGTATGCAGACAATAGTCTAGGCGATGGAACGAAAAATTTGCATCAAATAGAATGTCACAGAATTCACTTTCACCTCTCACGAATGTATTGTTTGTATAGCGTCTTCTCGCTTCATTATGCATTGGTGTCCGAGGCACGCACTTCACACGAAGCGTTTATTTGGATTTTTCTATTGACACATGGGCACTTGTATCCGCGTCTATTGTATTCACTTTTATTAATGTTGGATGTAAAAGCGCTTTCAGGAAAGCGCTTTCAAACTCAATAAAATTGTCATAATGAAAACCTTTGATGCATGCACACCATCGCTCAGCTATCTGCCCGTGCATAAAATTCATTACTCAAATGTGAGAGTCGAGGATTTGCAAAAAAAAATGGGGGGGGGGGTGGGTGGGAAGAAATATTCATATTTACTTTCGTGGCTTTTTTTTGACGATCTCACAGTAATTCTGTTGTGTAATAAAAGCTTGCATGATTTAACATCGAGTAAATCAAAGTGACTAGATCTCTTTTGCATACCTAAAACTTCACATTGTTTGAATACAGTTTTAAAAACCTTAAGCGTAATATAAGGGCTACAAACTCATTTATTTATTTTATTTATTTTTTTTTTTGGGGGGGGGTGGGGTGGGGTGGAATTATATTAAAGGTAAATCATTAGGGGTAGTTCTCAACTTGGGGTAGTATAATTTTAGAATTAATTAAACTGTGCAAGGCTTCTACTGTGAAAATTTTGTAGTAAAAAGTTGACTCATTTCAAAATAATTCCATCACTATACCTTGAAACAGACAAATTTGTTGTGTAGCTTTCTATGGGATTAATTTCACTCGGGGCACGATAAAAAAAATTCAAGACAAATCCTTCCAGCTACTTGGAGATAGACTCCAGCTAGTGTATAAACTGGTTTATCTTTCAACCAGTCTGGTTGAAGATGCATTTTTATATCCCCCAATCATGTCACTGTCCTTTAACTGTAAGATTTTAAATATTATTATTGAACTGTTGATATAAATATGACTATATTTCACCTGTAAATCCGTGCCCTGCATAGGTGTTCATGATATATAATAATGTGAATTTTTTTTGTAAAAGTTACCACGTGTACCATACATTTGGCGAAGTACTTATAGAAAGTACAAGAGTGTACATACACTGCTATATTGAGCATGAAACACAGGCGGCAGAGCAGTTAGTGTTTGTGCATTGTTCAAACTCTAGACATTAACTGACTTTAAATTTCACAGAAATAGTCTTCAAATTTGGGCTATGGGCTAAAGTGATGTTTTGTTGCATGTGTTTCTGGATGATCTTTATTTACAAACAGTGGCGTCGAAAAAAATACTGTGGATTTCGGTGACTCAGTACATGCAAAAAACGTTATGTCGCACAAAACAAGTGACCTTTTTTTTAAATGATGAGCAAAAAGTGAGAAATACATTGAAAATGTGTGAGGTAAATTGACAACACGCCCCCCTAATTTACCTTGTCCTTACGGGGGAAGTCCATCCTGACGTAGAGTTAAATTGATTAAAAGCAGAAGAAACTTAATAATGAAACTTTGGCGAAAATCTATAAAAGAATAACAGAGTTATGAGTTTTTAGAGTTTTATTTTTGTGACGTCGCATACGAGCAGCTCCCCCATTTGTCATGTAATATAAATTCCATGAAGGTACCATTTTCTCAGAAAATTGAAAATGATTTTACATGCGCATTCAATACATCATCAGAAACATTATTTCATACATGCTTTTATAAAAAAAAACACACATTTAATTATCATAAACCATTTAAGAATGGCAATTTATTGGATTTATATCACATGATGTATGGGTGAGCTGCTCGTATGTGACGTCACAAAATTAAAACTCTGAAATATCATAACTATGTTATTTTTTGGTGGATTTTGTCCAAAACTTCCATTGATATATGTTTCTCCCTTATTTCTGCTTTCTGCCTCGGTCTTAAAGCCAACTTGACGTCAGGGTGAAGTTCCCCTTTAAGGGCAGGGTAAATTAGGATGGCGTGTTGTCAATTTACCTCACACATTTCTAAATAAATGTATTTATTACTTTTTGCTCTTCACAAAAAAATGTCACTTGTTTTTGCGTTTTTACAGAGGCTTTGTGTGAAGGCGGAAGTAATAACTGCGAATTCTATACCAAGAAAGCAAGAAAGCTTTGCCGTCTGGTGAAAATGTGAAAAACACAAAATAATGATTGAAATCGGTCAGGTGAGATTAATAAGTGGCGAATCAGCGGAGGCGACAATCGATTTGTAGTCCTAGATACGCGAGAACGTTTGTGTCAGATTAAAGGAACTATTCAAGATGGTCTGCTTCTCCTATATTAGTTGATGATAAAAAAAAATAATAATAATTAATTTAAAGGCCCACTGTCATGACAAATGTAATAACGCCCTCTTTTGACTGCACCTATAAAGAAGGTGCACTAATGATACCCATATTGCAATGGAGCAAGTTTTTTATTCTTATTTTGAAGTTTCAGTGACATATTTTTCTTGTTGGTAGGACAATCTTTTTGTGATATCAAATATCTGCTTTCCGTGCAATTTCGTATTCTTGCCCGTATTGTGCTTATTTTCCTTTCCCGTTCTTCCTAACCCTTACAGAGAATACACAGTACTGGTTGAGTACTTGGAGAACAACATCATTTTAATATCAGCTACTTTCAAACCTTCTGTGAACAGGTGGTATTCTGAAAATGTCACTATAGTACAGGAGAGAGTAGTTAAAAACAACAGAACACTTCGTTTTTGACAATCTGCTACACAAATCCCCACTGCTGACAAAGTACTAACACAGAAATCAATATGTAGGACAATATTAATTGTTGATATAATATACACTTTAGCCATGGAATGGGCACTTCATATGGAAAACTTCACCTTTTTGAACTGCCAATCCCTCATCATTTTATTGCATATGGAGTGAATTAGTCCCACATTGTAATGCAAATGTGATATACTCTCACCTGGAAACCAATGAAATGTGAAATTTTGATGAAAGATTTTCCATCATCAACCAGTACTGTGTATTCTCTTTAAGCGTTATCCCAGGGTCTAAATGCAACCTGGTTTGTTCTACTTCCCGTGGAGTGGAGATGAAATTGTGTGTCTTTCAGGGTTTTTTTTGGAATAAAATGTTCCTATAATGGCGCATAGGTTTGTACAGCAATTGACACAATAATGCGTTTTTTGTTTGCTCAGTACTCACTTCGTCGAGGTTATTTCATCAAACTTCCATTTTTACTATTGAGTTTGTTTACCAAGAAAGCTTCAGCATTTTTTAGGTATAGAAAACGATAGAATTTCACAAAATCATCTTTCCCGTTAAGACCACCGTAATATATTTGTCGTCAGGACAGGTAAAAATTCAATATTTACATTTTGGGAGTCTTATATGTACGCTTTGGATCAGAATGATGTCTCTGTTAATAATATATGTTTGATAAATGATATATATACGATAGGATTTTATGAAGTCACCTTTTCCGTAAAGAACGTCCTAATATGTTTGTCGTCTGTGCGATGGAAATTTCAATATTTACATTTTGGCAGTCTTATATATACGCGTTGGATCAGATGTCTGCGTTGATAAATGTTCCGCACAAATTGCACAATAACATTGTAAATTTTCATTTTGCCAAGGCTATTGCTTAAGATTTCATAAAATTTATTCAACAAATTTAAATGCATGAAATAAAAAATACCATTTCACCAGAGTAAATTAAGTTCGTTGAAAGAGATCATCTAGAGTTTTATTTTAAATACAAAATGACAATCAGTGGCAGGAGAAGCATAAAAAACAATAGTATCATTCCATTTACAAGATTTAAAGTCCGGCATTGACATAATTGGGAGAAGTAAAATATTCCACACGAACAAAGTCCTAAATAGTATTTTTTTTCCTAGAATTTTTTTCTTCAAGATTAAGGACTTCTTCTAATCGTGATATTTCCCTTTAAAACAAGGTTAGGGAATTAAACGCCTGATCCACCTGTAGCTCTATATAATTACTCATACTATGACATCCGTTTACTTTGAATTGTGGCATTACATTTAATGTTCTCTCAACTAATTTTTAATCCTGTTATGTTTTATTAAGGATAATCGAGATTCTATGTACGGGTATTAAACGCGTAATTTCGAGTACGGCCGGCATATACGCTACTTTTTTTCATCTCATTAACTGCATGGTAGTGCATAGTGCTATAACATGCAATTATACACACACTCCAGCTAATTATAAGCGGACGAACAAAATATCCACTGCAATTTAGAAATTGATCTGCCGCACGCCATGCGCTTCGTCGCAATTAATTGACGATGATCTACGCAAATCAACGCGAAATTAATGACCATCAATTATTCAATATTGCGGCTTTAATGTTACTCCTCGTCTGTGCGCGGGTGTATGCGATAGAGACTCGCTAGGGAACAGATAGTTGGGTTGCCATAGTGCATCGATGGAAAAAATCCGGACGTCAACGAGTTCGCCCGATTTGATGTTACAAGGCGGATTTGAAAATCACTGCATTTCAGAGCATTTGCAGGTCAAGGCCGTGTTTCCACTGAAGGCGAGAAAAAAAAAATACACTCCAGAGATTATACAAAATCAACCAATAATGGAAGACGGAGAATTCATGCGAATTTTACTGATACGTCATTCCATAATTCGCCCAGTACCCAAGGCGTGATGCGTGTTTTTCATCCTCTGATATTCGTCATTACTCGTCGTAACAACGCTAGTGATATTTGCCGTCATCAGACAACCCAGGACTCCACAACTAAAAACTACGTTCTTAATGAGTTTAAGGCCGTAGCGATTTCCTGACCGAATTTGTGTACCCGACAGAAACTCTACTCGCCGACTATGCAGAACGAAACTCATTGTTCCGTCGGGCCAATCGACATTTCTCGGTCTGCCTTACGTCTTTGGAGGCGCTTTCAATTTCCACACTCGTCCTGGTACACGACCCGCCATCTTGCCATAACGCGACCCACGCGGTACGTCACTTTGGTCAAGCCATTTACGAGTCGGCGGTCGTCATCGATCATCGTATATGGTTGATCGATCCATGTACAGGCATCTCGTCGGTTGATCAGAGCGTCGGGCCAGACGACGAGGATGGTTCTCTCACCCAACTATGCTCCGGCGAGCGGTACACGGACACCGGAACACGAGTTTCTTACTCGGGACGGTATCCATTATGGTCCTGGCGCCATTTGATCGTTCTGAATGCCGAATCTCCGCATCCGACTCAGGCAGTCGAGACAAAGAGAAAATCATCGCTATGGAAGGCCGCCGTCCAGGCCAGAAAAGCCGCGCGGGATAAGTCTGCGTGACAACCTGTCGCAACTCAAAGGCGCGACCAAAACGATCTATCTTTCGTTGGAATGATTTTGTATCAGCTGGTATCCAACGTCTGTCTCGGTTTTATTCTGACATTGCAGTCGACATGAAACCCTCATCAATTAGATATTCATCGAGAGCTACTTTCTTCTTTCAAATGTGAGCTTCAGCATGAATCCTTTCATTTAGCTTTAGTAAGGACAGCAGTTTCGGTGTGGCTTTCTACACAATTTTACTGCGCTGAATGAGGACGATTGCGTTCGATCATGACGCGGCGAATTCAAGTTCACGCTACGGAACGACAACTTTTTCCTATTACTTAAACAAATATTCACCTGTAAAGAACTTCTTCTTATTTTATTTCGGGGGGGGTGGGATTCCAGAATAAATACTTAAGAAGTACTTTTAACTTTTAAACCCGCTTTTATAAAGTCCCCATGATCGTCAGTCAACGAAGGTTCTGATATTTTATATATTGTCGCAGGTTTAAAGTAATAGTGTGAATGTCATAAAATTTGACGAATAATCTGGAAACATCTACCAAACGACACCAAGTGGTTACATAAATTTTTCTTTAGTAAGTTTCCCATAAATTATATTTTTGCCTTCAATGCGTCTCCAAATCCACATTATGATGCATGATTATAGTATAGTTAGCTGTAGAATATTATAGACTTCATGGGACACTATAGCTTGTGCCTTGGCAGCCGAAGGGTGAAATTAAATCATGGCACTCAATATCTGGCAAATTACGTATCACTATCAGAATGTGAAGACGTTCAAATAGTTAATGTTGCTCGTCGGGCTGGATACATTAATCTGATGTCTTGTATTTATGTAATATATATTGGGTATATATAATCAACATCCACACCTGCTAGCATAGGCGTTAACGCAGCTTTGCATGGGGGAGTTTTTCATCGCGGCGCAAATCCTAGGTTCAACAAATTTTCCCCGTTAGCCAGGCTGCGGAAGGAGGGGGGGGGGGGGATGGGGTGTTGCAAGATTTTGTTCAACCCAATCCAGGTACATATTTTCCCCGAATCTATTGGTCAAAAAATGTGTGCCACCTCATGTCTTACGCATCACGTACCACAACTACAGTTTTTTTCAGCATAAATGGTGGTATTTCCATTAAGAAAAAGAGTGTTATTAGCGGTTGTTTGAACGCCAAAGCAATACAACCCCCCCCGCGCGGCGTAAGCCTATAGCCTGCAGGGTGTTACGATATAGCAGTAATACAAACATGTGTTACTTTCAACACAACTTGATGAAACGGTAATCTCCTGCCAGTTATACGTTGTGTTTTAAATGACTACTCGTAGAGTTGTAAATAGAACCCCATTCTGATATCTGCAAGTGTGCTCAAAAATATTGTGCACTCAAAAGCGCGCTCTAAGGTAATAGGAAAATGTTTTTGTCGACTTCATGCTTACGCATCACCATGAAGGACATAGCTAGCCAATCAGATATACGTTGATTCTATCAGTTGTGCTTCATTTTAATCCTGAGATATGTTCAGTTAAAACAGAACAAGGTAAAATCACAAATGTCCACTTTTGTTCAGTCAACAATGCATTAGGCCCTCTTCCCGTAAATATGACACAGTTGTGATTCCACCGTCTTTGTTGTTTTCAAGATATCTCGAGATTAAAACGAAGCAAACTGAACAGAAACTTGTAAACGAAGGGTGGAATCAAAATTGTGTCACATTTACTCGGACTGATGTAAAGCTGGCGCCACAATTTGCGATTTACCCTTCTTGTCAAATTTAACATATCTCAAGATTAAGGACAAGTAAATGAAACAATTAAGGTATTATGAAGGCTAAACTTATGCACTTGCATTGTGGTAAACTTCATGTCACAAGAGTTATTTTCTAATATGCCAAAAGAAGCGTTTCACTGCACAATTTTTTTTAGAATATGCACATTGTAATATCGATAATTTTTACCACCACGTTTTGCCAGTGCTACTTGCAACAACGTGATTCATGACACGATTACTTTTACCTGCATTAGATATTGCTTAATGCAGCTGGTATAACAATGTTCCCAGTTTAAAAAAAACTTGAGCCTACTGATTCCCCACTGCTGTTCTAGTGTCCTTGATACAGGTCTAAAAATTAGCGCCTAAAATTGCGGGTATAAACCAATATTATAGTGCTTTTAAAAAGGAAAATAACGCGATTCTAGAGGACCATTCCAGCTTCTCATTAGAGAATGCTGTGTGCAGAAATTTCCTATCGCCCGATATAAAATTAATGTGACCAATTCTGTATCTGCCAATATTGTAGGCTAGTGACAGAATTAACGCCGTCCAAACTTTGTGTTTAGCCGGTGTTCTATTTGTCCATTCAAACACTGTCAGATATGTCAGATAGCAATTTATTTTTTTTTGTTTGACAATTTTTTTTAACGGGTCTTCCCATTGTTTATATTATGTCTTTAATTTGTGAATCCATTTCGTAGAGTTTTATCGATGTCACATTATACATAGTTAACAATAGCAATGTATACAAACAAACTTTAGTGAATTAACACAAATTCACATGTCAATGTATAATGAATAAAATATAAATTTAAACTGTTTACAATATGACTAATACACAAGCAGGCATTAGAAGGGTGATAGCCTCAGACAAAACATACGTTTAGATTATAAAATATTATCAACAATTATGATTCAGCACCATTATATTGACAGGGACTTATTTTAGATGTTATCACACGATAAATTTATTTTGGCATTATTCTAAAATTAATCGGGCGAAAAAAACTGATAAGAAAAGTTTAAAAGTGAATT
>JZLH01S0373862.1:18285-35928 GCA_001188425.1 Eucidaris tribuloides
AAATCCTTTGGGCTTCTTTAAAACAAGCAACTGAAGGAGAGTAGTTTGCATTTAAGGATATGGACATATTATTTCCGTTTCCTTAGCTGATTATATTTTTCTAGAACAAAGTTGATTCGGTAGTGCTTGAGATCAAAGCTTACTTAGCATTCCGATCCTTACAGGTACATTTTAACATTTTCTCCGTTAAAAAAAATCTGAGCTTCATAATCCCCCATGCTATAAATGTCTCTGTTAGAGGTAAATGACAGGATTGAGGGTAGTGCTCAACTTGGAGTAAAAACTATTTTAGAATCAAGTAAAACTATGCAAGGATTCTACTCTGAAAATTTTGTAGTCAAATGTTGACTCATTTTAAAATAATGTCCATCAGTATGCTTTGTAACAGACAAAGTGTAGCCTTCTATGGGGATTAATTCTATCGTGCGCCGAGAAAATTAAACTGCTGACCTGTTCATGATTGATTCTCTTGAAGTAAACAAACTCAAAACAAATCCTTCCAGCCAGGAGATCCACTCCAGCAGGTGTACATTTAGTATATCTTTCAACCAGTTTGGTTCAAAGGGCATTTTTTATTTCTCCCAATCATGTCACTGAGCTTTAAGGCGTAAAAATATAACTTCGAAAATCTAAACAATCATTTAGTTCTTGAAAATGTGTGCGTACCCAGTTTTGCCGTGTCCTTGTTCTCCCATAGATTGCTACGTTACAAGTAAAAGTTGGTCTGATGCATTATGCATATTTGTGTCTGTAGTATGTAATCGTCTTTGTTCCAATATAACTTCAATGTGTTTTAATGTACAGGGTCAGCCGTTTTTAAGCAATGTTTGCCTTTTTGGCCGCACCCCTTTCAGTGTAAAACATGATTTGTGTATAATGTCATTCATTCATGTTATATGTCGGTATTTACATATTTTCAGTTGCTTGTATTTTATTGTGTTTTTTATACTGAGGAAATAAATTGAAATTGAATTATTGATGTTTATCCATACTTTTCCCGAGTTTTGTTTAGTAAAGGGTGTTCAACCGTCCATTCAAGCACTATTATGTACCTCATGCACTCTTAAAAAATTCCGGGTCAGTCTGACTCGGAGAAAGGATCTGTTGGGGGGCACACTCGGAAAAGGGTCAGTTTCAACCAAATTCCGGGTCAAGTTTGACCAAAATCCAAGTCAGGTTGACTCATATTTTGGTCAACCTTGACCCGCAATTTGGTTGAAACTGACCCTTTTCCGAGTGTGCCCCCAACGGATTCCTTTTCCGAGTCAGTCTGACCCGGGATTAGTGTGTATCAACATCTTTTGAACGATTAAGCCTCCACAATTATGACTTTTATAAACAACAGTACCATGGTGTCGACCGAAAGTATCGTCACGTTCTAAACGCGTTCTGAAAAACGCGTTCCATGAAACGATGTTCAAACGCAAATCCATCATAGCAAATGCGTGCCTTGCCTTTATTGAAACGAAATCCGTTTATGGGATTGCGTTTGCATGCGTTCAGAACGTGACTATACTTTCGGTCGCCACTGTATCTTATTATTTTTGGCTCTTAAGCTGTTGTTTATTCGGTTACGGTTATCTGATCTCACTGACGTAGTTTATTCATAATTTTTGGAACATTGAGAACATTCTAACACAAATAAAGGATCTTGTAATGATACAAAATGTTCAGATGATAAAATGCTACCGTGTATTTACTTTCAAAAAGCAATAACATGCTCTAATAACAGAACACCACCAAATGGTTCTGAATCTTTGACTTCATCAAGTTATATTGGGGTATATCGCGAGACGTTGAATGGACAATACAGTTGAAAACATGCCAAGGAAATAATTAATTAATTGAATAAATACAATAATACATCTGGATATTGAACTACTACTTTCGTCATATCCAATCATCTCCCCCAACCCGGGAAAATCCAAACCCGCCGTTTGACCTGAGACGGCTTTAAGTCTGATGACGATAAGATCGCGATATGGTAGCCAACATGTCCAACAATTTCTGTTTCAAATAAACCCTGCTTAAATCTGGTGAAAAAATTGCTTTACAGGCGTGGTTAAAAACTGACACTCTGAATCAAGGAAGTGTAACTAGAAAGAAAGGGGAAAGTGTTTATGTAATTATAGTGTAAATTTTAGAGTGATCCCTGATCACACAGCTCAGAAACATATGTTTGTTTGTTTCTATTCTAGAATTGTTCTATGAAGATGGTGACACATAAATATCAGGTTTCAAACTTTAACATATTTTTTTTCAAGTAGAACATAATCCCTTTCATCTGTTTCAGATTTATGTTTTAACAATATGTTATCATTATCATTATATAGTAAATGACAATCACCGCCCTAAAATTATGTAGGCGCCACTTTATTATTTTTTTTCAGAAACAAGAAAGCTGTGAATTACACAAATATTTAATCACTTTATGAGGGCATGGTTAATTTATTGGCTCTTCATAATTATTGTTACTGAGTATTATGTTTTCCCCCAATCTTACAATGGGAACAGAATTTTGTAATAACTTGATTGAACAACTGAATCTCAATTCATAAAAAAAAATCTGGCCCCAAAAAGTAAATCGCCACTATATGTAAATCTTAGTTGATCCGCTTCAAAGTGACATTAATGTTCACCAACCTGCCGCGTGAAAAGGTCGCGGTATCACAGTTGTGTTCCCACCACGTCTTGGTTATATACCGCGGGACAGTATATCGCAACGATTCATCATTAATAGGGAAAATTATTCTCTTCTATAAAAACGAGCGTTGCTCCACTCTTCCCGTGCGTAGGCGAACAGGATTTATAGCAATTAAAGCCACTCACTTGAAATCAGTGACTTCGTGGATGATGTCACAAACGTAGATCGATGAGATGCTGTGTTAATTTAGAAGCGGTGATCTGTGGTGGAAAAAACGCATGTCTTGCTTGTAAAAACTCTTAGATGTAATCAGGCATTTCCACACACTTGTTTCCTGCAAGCAAGTACAATTGTGTGCTTACATGAACGATTAAGACGATTTCCGACGGACGAGAACTAAAAATAAACTAATTACATGAATGTTGAATCCACGCTTTCTGATTACTTTCTTAACACTTTGTATTAGGGTACTTAAAGGTCGTGACTGTTATGGAAATCTGTAAATTAACGACACGCGTAAACCTCAACATAGAAACATTGCCCTGCAATTAAGCCAGTGATAATTCTTTTCATGCATGTTGGAAAGTCACACAAAGAAATTGAATTTAATAACAAACTAATGCGTTACCCATCATAAATTACAGTTATGTAAAATGTGGCCATTTGTCATAAATACAATGTATTCTTTGTAGTGCTAGTCGGTTCCTTATGTAATCAGTATGTATGGACTTATTTGTAAGAATCGTTGAGTGTCACCCAAACAACATATGCGACAGTTTATCATACAAATATCATCATGCGATTTGTTGGGTCATTCCTCATCGGAGTAATATACGTAAGATCAAAACATGAAGATGGAACAGCAGACATTATATTGTTACGGAATTATAAGAGCATCATGCTCGTACAAGGTTGTAGAGAAAATACGTAGTTCATGAGAAATAAGGTCAATTATCATGGACATTTGAAGGCTGCAGGAAAAAGTTTTTCTAATAATACAGACATAAACACACACACATACACAAACACAGACACAAACATACAGGCACAGACGCAGACACACAAACACACAAACACACACACAGTATATACCTGTATACAATAATAGTAACCCGTCCAGTTAATTACGTGTTAAAGCGATTACATAAGTTCACGGGTTTCATGTTATTAAATAACAATCTGATATAATTAGCATGATTCCTCATAATTGATAACATACAAACCATTCAAATTCAAACTAAACATAGTATAGGGAGAGAAGTCAGATGTTTGTGCTCTTTAAAGGGCTAAGGTCCACATTTCACATCCTTTGTCAATGGATAAACATTTGACCAATATGACAAATAATAAGAAATAATAAAAACATGAAGAGCACAACCATTTATCGATATCTACTCCTGTATCATGCTTTAAGCAAACTTACAAACTCAAACGACTTTGTGATTTTTAACTTGTAAATTTATGCAAGCACAACGAGCTGGAATTGTGTAGAAGATGTTTACTTCGAATGATGCAACGTTCAGCAAGGACAACAATGTCAAAACAATGTTGCTGTTGTTTTGATGGTCAATACATATAATATACACTGTAGATATGATTAAAATGAACAGTTTGTCATGAACATTTTCAGCCCATTGTGCATGTCACTCTGTTGATGAAAGCGGCACAAAGTGATTACGTAAGCAAAGGAAGACAATACTTTGTCTGTCCTTGCTCGGTTACCGACCATCAGACCCTGTTTTGCACCCATTATACTCACCCATCAACAATATAATTGTTTGACAGAACTCATACCACATTAGGATATGAATTCATGGCTTGATGTAACTGCACACTAGTCTTAAAGGTGCATTATTGAGTTGCAAAACCTAGTGTAGCTAAATTATTGTACCAGTTGTGTAAATGCTTAAATATTGTTATCTTGTTGATTTTGCGTCCTTTGACAAAATATGCATCATCGCAAAACTCTTGTATTCTTCTAACATTGTGGAGCTTCATTTAAAAATAGTCAAACTTTGATATCTGAGCTACATAGTAGTGTTCAAATGGACAAATAAACACCCAGAAACAAAAGTTTGAAAGTTACACTGCCAATGGCAAGTTATACCATGAATAAACATAAAACTCGGGGCGATTTTATTAACCTAGGTGTACACACAGTAAGTCTACGGGAGGAAGTGAATCTGGTCAACTTACGATTTTCACTTTTTTAAAGCACTAAATAATCATTTTGAAATACACATTTTTCAGGGCTTCATTTTTAGACCTCATCAAAGACACTGGTAGCATGGGGAATCATGCGGCTCATTTTTTTTTTAACTGTGGTAAATGTTAGCCAATACCTTTAAGATGCATATATCACCAAATAAATTCCCACAAAAGTAATTGTCTCTATGCTTCCTTCATTCCCATTAATACTATTCATTCTTAATATAATATTAATGCTTACTATACCAATTAAAATCTAAATACCGACGCAACGATTCTTATGTAAATATCACAAATTATTTACCAAGAGAAGTGCATTGCAAGAATCATTTACACAAAATGAACTAGAAGATAAACACACTCAAAAGTACTCTTGGGTAGATTACATAGAAAATCACCGGATAAGTGACTGTAAAAACCTATGGTCATTTAATCTCTATAAACGAAAATGTGTTGCAGCAAAGTTACAAATACGCTTGGAACAATTTCCCATTTTCCAATAATATCCAAATAATTGCATTATGTAGACATTGATGGTTAGTTGAAGAGAAGTAGATTTGTCTGTCAGGAAAGGGTTTTCCAATTTTATTTTTTAAAAAGAGATTTAAAGTTTCTTAAAACGAGTTTTAAAACCCCCTTTTTCAAAGCGACTATCACAAACTTACTAAATAACTGAATCATTAAAAGCATCATTGCTTTGACTTTCAATACATATAAATAGGACACTATTGCTCCGAAAGCAAAATAGTCTAAAATAGTCTAAACCTATGTTTGTATACTATTGCAGCTCATTGGCCCCAAACGGATATCTATATAGAACAGATTTATAGCCCTGTCAATTACATTGTACACATCCTTACTTTAAATTCAGCACATATCCCGATTTGGGTCAATTAAGTCCAAAGTGACAGAGCAAAACTCCTTTAATATCACGTCTCGTAGACACATTTGACACATCATGGCGAAAGTTGACCAGGGACGGGTCGACAGAGAAAATCCTCTATGGCCTGAATCACGCATTCAAGTTGCAATTAATGATGTCACTTGTCAATACAGGTGGTGTTTTCTTAGTATGTGTCTTCGGACTGTCTGCCAAAGTGATATGTGAGTCCGGTGGTTTCCTGAATTTCAAGTGAAGCAGTTTTCTAGTTTGCGTGACCAGGGCTTCATTCATACCAGACACTGCTCACCAAATTAAAAATTACAGACAACTTGGCAAAGGCCTGTTGTCAAATCCCAATAATATCATGATATATTTTTTCCATAAATACAAATGTCTCCTTGTAACTACTTTAATATGTTCTATCACACGCAAATATCAATTCATATCTGTCATTTATATAAAATATTATTGGGATTGTCATATCTCAGATCTCAGTACTGTGTTATCGTATTTTATGTTGGAATCCTACCTCCGACTTATTGTATTGAAAGTCGTGACCTTTCCCATAGTTTATCTACTCACCCTTTTCCACAGATCATAGAATCGTCTCCATATTGCATACGAAAAATGTATTTTACTATGAGCTGTATAAACAGACTTCTTTATACATATACCTCCGGTACATCACCGGGTCAAAACCCTTTCAGTTATAAGACGTTATTTAACATTTTGGAATAGAAGGCTCGTATGAAAACTTGTCAAACTTGGATGTGTGACCTACATGATAGTGCTTGAATGGACGAATAAAGACCATAAAACACAAACCTTAGACAATTATGCTGTAAGTAATAATAAGTACCCCCAAAAAATGTGCAGATAAACAATCAGTAAGCATTAAAAGAATCACATAATGGTGTCTTCTAACATACACTGTATAGTTATATATGGTCATAATTATACAAACATATGCCATTATGAAGTATGAGTAGCTGAGTACCTGAGTAGCAATTGGATTCTACTTCAGTGTAGATTTTTTTTAACCAAATTAAATAATTTGCATGACAAGGATTCGGTCATGTAGACTTCTAATAAAATAATGTTAAATGAATGATACACAAATATGCTGTATCGTTTGGCATTGGAGATGCTGTACCACTTGTCCGAAAAGTCATTAAGGCAAAAGTGTGGACAGTCCACATCCAAAAAGCTTGGTAACCTGTCGTCAAGGGGGGCTCGTTGCTCTGAATGTTTCTTTTATTCTTTGAAAAAAATTGACCTAACTATCTAAAACATATGACTCCTCAACATTATCAATAATTAACCCCATGCCGGTGACAAACAATCATCTTTTAAGGATCATCAACCCTTTCCCTTGTAGACGCATAGGCCTGTGGTCCGACGAAACTTTGTATCAAATGTGTGTGTTTCGGGTTTTTAAATTTCGCGAAAAGCGTTATCATGATTTTTCGGATAGTTATCTCAAATTTCCACCTGTTTAAAGGTTGGCTGAGTGTAACCAATCATCACAATAATTAAGGACGCCCTCTGACTAAGTTGTACTCTTAGATAAGTTAAAATCTATTTGTTTCATGTATAGACCCTTTGAATAACCTTTAAAGATCTGTGAAGAGTCCTGAACAATGTTCATTGCTTGATCATGCATGATTTCGACTTCTTGAAGCAAATACAATACTCATTCCACAATAAAAGCAGTCCCCATATACCTACACTTTAAATTAGGTAAGTGTTTTTAGTGCCCATACACCTCCATCTGCGTAACTGGAACACACCAACTGTGAGAGTACAATGGGACAGCCTTTTCTTAAATTGTTGTATTCAGCACAATTGCGATATGAGTGAGTGCACTTCTGTGCACTTGTGGGCGACGAGGTGATTATTTGATGAAAATATGACCCTAGATAGTGAGAAAAGTCAAGGCTGATTTATTGACAGTCTTGACACTACTGAATTGTCCACAACGTTGCACGGACGGAACCATCCTGCTGTGTTATAGAAAATGACAAAATGTGTCCCTTTTCCGTTTTTATAAGGTGTACGTCACAGTTTCAAAGTCTCGCAAGGCAAAGTTGTTTTGGCAAATTTTGGTGGAAAAGTTAATTATCATTTTGGATTTAACGTGGCTGTGCAGTCATGATATCGCTCAAATAGACAGGGAATATGCAATACTGAAATCAGATAATAATGACAAACTACTTTTGTCTGATTTCTTTTATTTTCATCAGCTCTTCTTTAATTTAATTGCATACGCATTGGCTAAGAGCAAGACAAATATATTGTCCTCGAACAAGTTGGCATTTTGTCCGTCATATAGGATTTGTTTCGGGATAATGAAGACAGCCTTCCTACTTCCTAGTTACTTCTGGACGATACTTCAGCAGCATAAAGCAATGCATACCGGCATTCAAACTCAGGAATATTCACTTTCACTACATGTCGTGCTACCTCGCGTTGTATATGGGTGTCAATTACATATTAGGAGAGAGTTGAAGAATCATGATTTATTACAGCAATCTTGTTGCACTTGGAGTAGAAAGAGCATTAGAGAGAAATGCCTTTACGTGTGTCTTTTACTTGGGGAAATGTACAGGAAATTATGTAAGATTATGTTAATGTTGATCTATGAATTAGTAAGAGTTATTATTTTTCCACAGAATTATCCGGAAAGATTTTATTGCTCTTTTAATACTACAACGAAATGAATCTCGAAATATCTCACGAGATGCATGTCTGCATATTTTTTTTTAATGTACTCTCAAAAATTTCCTTGAAATAGAAATTAATGTCACCTGTCTTTTCGTGTTAACTTTATACCTTTCGTAACAAATTGACCAATGTGCAATATTATGTAAGATTATATGAAAGTCGAACAGTGAATTAGTAAGAAATATTATGTTATTTTATACAATTATCCAGAAAGATTTATTGCTTATTTAATACTTTATTTATATGAATCTGATGATATACGTCACTTGTCTTTTCGTGTTAACTTTTAAAGTTACCTTTCATAACAATTTGACCAATGTGCAATATTATGTAAGATTATATGAAAATCGAAAAGTGAATTAGTAAGAAATATTATGTTATTCTATACAATTATCCAGAAAGATTTTATTGCTTATTTAATACTTCATTCATATGAATCTGATGATATCTCACGAGATCCTTGTCCACCATATTTTATGGAATTAATCTCTTAGGTTTCCTTGAAACAGTAATTAATACCACCTATCATTTCGTGTTTACTTCATCCCTTTCCTGCCACCTTTACCGTCCGCCATCTAATTGAAGACAAGGTCATCATCGAGTTTTGTCTGTATCACACGCAATTGCAGACCTTCTCGTAATTGCATATAACATCCTTGCATCACAAAATTCCTGAAAATTAAGGATTCGCTAATTTATTTGTTCCTTCACAGAATATAAGAAATGTAATTTCTCAGGAAATCTGGCAATCTATACAATAATATCACGTGGGTTGTAACGTGTAAATGAATTTATGTCATATCATTGTAGATCTATGTGTAAAAGTTTACGCCGTCACGTGAGCCAATCTAATAATTTGATTTCTTGATCTATGGAAGAAATAGCCTGACATGCACTTTAACGGTACTGACCATTCCATTATGGTATAAGTGGAACATTTGTGTGTATGTAATGAACCCTTAAATTACTTTGAACACTTATCTTATGTGAAATATCGATTAATGGTGTATGTATATCGAGAGTAAAATAAATGTTGGTACGTCACTATCCAAGAAAATTTAGCTGAGAATAAATCAACCAATCTAATTTATCAATGCATACTTCTATAAACAAAGCAGTTGTTACTTCTTTCATATCGTTAGAAACTTACGAAGCTGTCAGCAGCACCAGCTATACTAGTATTGAATTCATATTGGAGGGACGCATGTTTAAAGTTTACATTAGGCCACAGTATTAATAACAAAATTGAATGTATTCAGAGCTCAACTGCAATAAATTCAGGTCCTTTGCAGATTCCGGTACACTTTCATTGGTAAAGAAAATAATTTGTTATCAAATTCTGCTTCCAATTCACAGATACCGCTCCAAATGCGTCCATATCTTTATTACTGATTTGCAGAAGAAACCCCTTTCTAATTTCATCGAGCTAAATAAATATTCAGAAATGATATATCATTTTTAGTGTTGAACAGTAGGATTAACATGCATGCACCATAACTTTTTAAGAGAAAATAAATTAACCATACATTTTGAAAAGGCTGCTTGCACAAGTTGTGTAAGTAACGGTAGCCTGAATCTCAGCCGTTAGCTCTAGCCTCACCCCTGACAATTGAACTCGATGGAGTCCATTTTGTAGCAGAATCACTGGCCATGCTTCATTGTTGTGAGTTTCTGACGTTGTAAGCTTTGATCAGTTAGTATTATACTAGGCTATAAAAAAAGTGACAGCTAAACTAGTGAAACGGTATAATTAAAATATAAAAAAATGAGTCGAGTGATGTTTCATTAGACTTTTAAGTAACTGTATCTATTTCATTAGATTTTTAAGTAACTCTTTCTATTTGAATGAAATTTTCAAGCCCGCAGACTTCGTAAGAAGTGAATATTTAGATGAATCTGTACACTATAGATAGTCCTTGTAGCTTATTACCATGATGAGGCCATTTTGAGTATAAAAATCAAGACCACAATCATGATTTCGTACATACGGAGATGGTCTAACGCCAAACCATTGTAGGATTAATACGTTATCTTAATTCAAATGGGAATGTAGTCAGCTACAAAGATAAAGAATAAATCCCGTGGATGCATTTGGTTGGTAATCACGTTTATCATCATAAATAAATGTGGGCGTTACCTGTGCAACCGCTTTGTAATGAGGTATGGCATGTATCGAAGTGATACACATCTTCATGCAACAAAGCCGAAGATAAATTGTCATTTCCAGTGAATCATCATGAAACCTGGCCTATTGATTTTTTTTTTTGGTCATAAAATATCCAAACCTCAATGGACCTTGCTTTCCAAACCTTCCAAACAGTTTAAAAAGATTTTAGCCTTAACCTTTTAACACTTTTTTGTTAAGTGCTCATCATCGTTTTAGTTTCCGACGTTTATTATATTTCGCTTTGTCTTCTAATAGTGAAATCATCAAACCTTTTTTTTGGGGGGGGGAGGGGAATCAGTCTAACTACAGTTTGTTGTTGTTAATATTTCAGTTATTCAATGTGAAATTTTTCAGCCTTTCTCCATTGTAACATAAAAGTTTTGCATGTCATGACCCCAAAACGTATCTGTTACGAAAGACGGTAATTTGCACAACGTTTTGCGAAATAGGAATAGGCATGTATTCCATTATAATCCATTTTAATATAATGATTAACTGATTTATCGCAATATTTCATCAATGGTCAAGTACACACGAAATCAACCATGGTTATACTGTAATTACCCAGTGCTCCAATTTTAATTACACGTATTCTGATCACCATCCTCAATCTTAACAGTTCCCCAAAGAGTTCGTAACGTATGGATGATACACCTTCAAGGATGACCAATCGTTGATCTCCTTGCAGATCCTTGAGATGCTTTTCTTGCCCTGTACACTTCAATTCGCGCGTTGTAGGAACTGAACTTCACAATGAGATCCCTGGGATTCTTACAAGATGTCACGTAAGCGCGACAGTCGGGTATCTGTTCCGTTTGTAAGTTTTTGTGATTATACTTGTGTTATGATTTCGGCCTTACGGTCAGGGTTAGGGTTAGGGTAAGGGAAAGTCATTGGACATGGTTTGGGTTGGGGCGCCTACATCCGTTCCGGCGACATGTTGTTCCTGTGACAATATCTCAGAGGACAAAGGGTGAGGTTTAGGGTTGTCATTGAGCCTTTTCCAGTTCAGATCATACTTATGGTTAGGGTTAGAGTTATGGTTGGGGTTAGGGGTAGGTTTAGGGTTAAATGTATGAAATAATCGCTGGAGCAAATTATCACGGAGTAACTGTCATACACCTGAGGGGATGTGGGAAAAATAACTGTCGTTGTATGTCAAACATTCATTAAGACAACTTGATGGCTGAGCGCGTTGCTTTAAAGGTAATTGGATTTTGCTGTTTGAAGAAATAGTAATTTATTTGAAAATAGTTACTGCAGTTTTATAAACCTTGTTTTACAATGAAATTAGGGTGTAGGGAAATGTGTCTATGATAAATTCAGGGCTGCTATATATACGGATTATTCAACAGGCTATAAAAACAGTGACAGACCTGTATGTAATGTCAAAATTAATAATCCACTTTTAGACATGTGTGACCGTGTAGGAAAATATTGAACAAATTGTATTCATTGTTTCAACAATCAAATTCAATTGGGGTCAAATTACATGAGTGTAACCCGATAAGAGTTCTTTGCATAATCTTTGTGATTGTTCCCGCCAGAATTAATATTAGCACGTATCCTGGCATTATGATGCACTACTATACGGGTATGATTATTAATCATTCATATCTCCCTGGTTTTATTGATTAAAATGTGTCATAGGTGACCTCCTGCAAAGAGAATCACTTCCGGTTAGAGTAAAGGTAGGTTGGCCCAAGGGATGAAGGATTACTTTGTCGTCCCATCCCTCTGTCAGTGATGTCACATCATATTCAAGCCTTTAATATTTGATGACCTCTGTATTCAAGCTAGAAACTCCACATGGACAAAATGAGAATGTCTTTTTCAAATAGCAAAGACACAGTTTTTTAAAAGGAGAATAAAATATGATTTACACCAGACACCATTTTATAATCACCACCTGTAGACGAGTGCTCCTTTGGCTGCAACCACACTCCTCACCATTAAAAGTACTTACAATTTTACACCATAAGCATTTGCGGCTAACTGTCAGCTTCTTTCTGCGTCAAACCGTCTCCAGCCAGGTAATTTCCGTCTGTTAATTCGTCTCTGACGTGCAGTTAGCTCAGATCCATCAAGAACCTTTCCTATAATGAACTGAACCACTAAAGAAAAGTAATTAGTGATGAAGAGTTGTGAATTTCAGGTTATGACGATTCACAATCGCCCCATTTCCGCACGCCGGACCAACCTGTATGTCAAGCCAGACAGCACGTGACAATTGAGGCAGCATCGCCTGTCAACATTTTACACCTCGCAGTACTCGACCAAAGCCCTCTCGGTACCATTGTAACAATACTATGATTATAGTCTTTGTGTGCAATATTTTGAGATTGCACAGAAAGGGTTAAACTATATTCTACGTCTTCTTACATCAAAGTGACTACTTTTTTTAGGCGTCTATATGAAGTATATACGTGCTATACTAACCCACAACGTCTTTCTTTGTGGATGATTGTACGCAATAGTATTTATGTTATAAATGCAAAACTCATAGGCCTATACCAAATCATAGTTTGTCTATTTCTTGTGAAATTAAAGGTAAATGACATAATTGGGGGTAGTCCTCAACTTGGGCTGAAAATACTCTAGAATAAATTAAACTATGCAAGGATTCTCCTGTGAAAATCTTGTAGTCAAACGTTGACTCATTCTAAAATAAACAATGTCAACATCACTCATAGCACGGAAACCTGCTGTGTGGCTCTCTATGGGACTTATTTTTATCGTCCCCGGGAAAAAATAAGATACTCCTATGTTTATGCTTGATTCTCCTTAAGTAAACAAATTACAGACAAATCCTCCCAGGTGGGAGATCCACTCCTGCTAGTGTATAGTTGGTGTATATTTCAACTCATTTGGTTCTTGAGGCATTTTCAAGTGTTCCCAATCATGTCACTAACCTTTAATTGAAAGAATTTCATATCTGACACTATCCGTTCTTACATAGCAGCAGACCCTCTTAAGCATGAGTGTGTATAAATGAAAAATACAACCCACTTTATATTGGAGCAATTGAATATTTCCCGTTTCCCTTTCAATATTTGTAATTTATTACGGCTTGCTTTTTATTATTATTTGACAGTTATGATACCGATTTTCTTTCATTTTTCCTTTATTCATATATATTGTTTTCCCCTTTATACATAAATTTGTTTATCTGTAAATGAGAAATAAAATAACAATGATAATGTGAGTAGAAATTGAAGTGTATATTTTCACAGAATATAATTACAATAACCGCTTGTGGTTTTCTTCAATTAACAAGCATCACTGGATTAGCTGTACAATACAATCAAATACTTAATTCCAGGAACCTGCAGTTTTACAAGTTTACTTTTATGCAGGTTCCTTCATTTCTCATTACTTATCGTTACTTCCATATAAATTGACCGATTTCGACTTTTCTATTAAACTTATTTTCTGGATTTTTTTATGTATTCACACGATTGTAGATTATGTATGATTGTATCTGTTTTGTTGTTTAATTGAGAAATGTGAAAATAAATTAATGAATGAAATGAATGAAATGACTTAATCATAATTTTTTATTATTACCAATTGTGCAGTCATAATTAAATTACAATACTATTAAGTCAGCGAGAAATGATTCATGTCCGTGTTAATTATGATTGTTTAAAACACATTTTTTATTCTCAGAGGTAAAATTGCATTCTTTTAAATCTAGTTTAATTCCATTTTATGAAGCTTGGTCGAGAAATGTTTAAAAAGGGAAAAAAGATCATTTAAAAAGTGGCAAAACGTCAATCATTTTGCTGTCTGAGACTTTAATCCTTTGGAGATATGGCAAACTCAACCAGCGCGGTGGAACCGTTGTTAGTCACAACCTGTGCGACACATTCGTGCAGGTGTCAAACTAGGTCATACAGAAGCAGAAGTTAGATTTATGTGTCGACGGGAAACACAGTTACAGTACTTGCACGCAATCCAGTGCTGCAATTACTCTGCATTTTCACTCAAATCTCTCTTGTACTTCCATCTATCTCAATGTCGGCGTTCTTATTTGTTTTGTTTTTATTAAGTTAGTTTATCTTTATGAATTTCCAAATTTGACATAAAATTAATGGAAATAAAACATATGTAACTTAACTACAAATTTTATTACAAATAAGGCCAAAGATTTGGTGTCATCATTAAGTACGGTTTTATGCCTAAAATATGGAAAAGTATTGGTTAAAATTTCAGATAAAATGCAATTAGTGCAAAATTTTGCATACAGAAATATGAAACAATTATCATACATTACAAATTTCAGTCGCTTAACACCTGCTTAGTTTTATTCCTCCGTACCGTAACTTTGTGGTCAAATTTTATGAAAGTAATCAAGAAAGGCAAAACAATTCTTGGAACCCAGATGAAATTCAAATTACAAAAAGGATAGCGTGAGTGAAATAACGGAAATGGTAAAGTCCAGAGAAATACGATACGTTACTTCACAACATCCTTTACGAAGTAGAGAGCGATAAGAAACGTCGTTAATAACTTTTCAGTCTGAAATTATGACAAATGATGACAAAATGTTGACTAATTGGGTTATAATCAACACCTACTTTCCGCTTGGTGGTGTAAGACAATTCTTTTATTTCAATGATGCGTGAAGACAGGAAATATTGTGAATATTAATGTGGTACGACCAGGTACACAAAGGAAACTATTATCAAGGACTGTGGTATGTCTTGGTAGTAAACATTTGGAAGAAAAGGTCAGTTTCAAATTTCTGATGTAAAAAGTGCAAATGCCATTTAATTGCACTTGTATTGATTGTTATTCGCTGAATAAATGACAGGATTGGGTTCTTTGATAAAGACCTCGGGTTACGTCTAACGATTGTTATAAAAATTGGTATTCAGCTAAGGGTGATTACTAGTATCGTCAGTTATAATCTGGTTGTTTTGGCATTATTTTACTGAAAATTAAACGAAACGTTTCAGAAATAGACTTCGTTACTTTATGCATAGCCTTAAAGTTTTGGTGAGGCTTATCATCACATTTGTTTCAACTTTCAGTCTTTCACAGAGTCAGCAGTTATATTCTTAAACGGTTGAAGACGATGTGATTTCGCTTAACAGAAGGCACGGTAAATGATTGTACTGATATCAATTCATTTATTTCAGTTAAACTATTTCCTTCCATGGGATGAACAACCCGGTCAGTTAAAACTGATTTCTGTTTTTTTAAGAACAAAATGTTCAAATGTAAAACTATAATATATTTATTTGCCTATCTCTACGCAAAAGTACCTAAAGCACGTCAAAAGAAAAGAATACCAACAATAACTAATTTTAGATTGTTCGAATTAAAAGATATAACAGTTCGTGTAAATGAAGGGATGAGAGTAAAATGTAATATTGCAAAACATTTGGAAAAATGTTGTTGGAAAGTGATAAATACATATCTGTCCATCGAAAATATTCTGTTTCCCCAAAAGCTGCTCGTTATCTCAATCATCTGTGGTACAACGATTAAATCATGAATATAAGACTAGTAGATTGATATTTGGGATGGGTAAAGCAAATATGATAAAGGGTATACGTTGTTCTTAGTTACCTCAAACATCATGGCTGTTGCTTATACCTTTTGGGGTTTGGAATTAGTTTGATACAGCATATTTCAATTATGCCATGTATCGAAGTGAATACAGCTATTCTAGAACACCTGTTCACGTCTAAGTCTCATTTTAGTCCCTTATTCATTTATAGTTATATTTAACTGTAATAATCATCATTACTGTACAATTCATGCACACATGGCTTCGACTTTCGTTTCCTGGCATTGGCGTAAAATGTAGTGGTTTGGGTCCACGTGAAAGTCTGTGGCATATAAGGAATTAATCGTACAACAGGGTTTTGTGACTTAAACAAGTGTATCAACTGGATTAAGACATCAGTCATGCACTTTCATTGCACTGTTTTCGAGTTGTGGCGGCACTAAGACTGGAAGATTGTTATTTTCTAACAAATGGCAATTACGACCATTTTGTGGTTTGAATTCCTTCGCCATTCTGTCGAAATCGTCCCCTCAATATTGTTAATCGCCCCGTGTGGTGTTCAAAGTTAAATAGGACCCTATTTTTATTCCAATCTGTATATAATACCAAATTCTTTAAACGAACAATAAATACGACTGTGAAATATAATATGCCTTTAATGAAATTTGAAATGCGATATCATAATTGGAAAGAAAATAGTTTAAATATTTCAGGCATTGAATAATATTCTCAACAAAACGGTTGAGTAATACATTACTCAGAATTTGATTGTGAATCAGGTGAGTATCGGTAGCATATACAGATCTGAAATATTTGTAACGAATATTATCATGGACAAGTCGATAAAAATTTAACAATATGTTGTTATGATATTCTTCAAAGTAAGACATACATTTAATTCTCACATAATGCATGATTTTTTTTTAAATTCGGAAGATAAGCTATTTCATCTCTGCTGACTGTGCACATTGTCGGTATAAATAAACCTGACATATTCCAAAAAGAAAGAAAAGTGTAATATTTTTCAGACGCCATTAAATCTTCAGACCTTTTCGACATGCTGTCATTTACATTCCTTGAATTTCAATATGTGCTAAAATCATTACTTATATTCATTTGCTGATTTATTATTATGAAAAAAAACCCCGTGATTTGAAAGCTGTATTGATAATTGTTACAGAATCAGGTACTCCCATTTAGTTTTCTGACACACTTTCACTATTGCCATCCTGCAGTTATGGTGAGGTTAAAAGTAATTGTACTCTTCTATATTCTATCAAGCAATATTCGTGGAAAAACAACAATAGATGATTTACGCTTGACATGGCGTGTGTTGGTAACCGAAATACCTGCGCTCCAGGGGCGGGTAAATTGACACTGCATGAATGGTTAGAATTTTGGAAAAATTCAAAACCACAAAAAGCAGTAATTTCAGAAATCTATAAACGAGTGAGCTGTTGTCGTCAAATTGATGCATTGCGTGACGTTTTCAATTTACC
>JZLH01S0373940.1:10577-25090 GCA_001188425.1 Eucidaris tribuloides
CTGATTGTATTGATTACTTTTGAAACTATATATATAAATTATGATATCATTACAAATAGAACATACTTTTTCATAGATTACACTTTGCTAATTCATGATCATAATTGATGTTTGCTATTTAAATGATTATGTTTGATAGTATTCATATCAGTTCATCTTATCGATATAATTATATGAATGTCTTTGTATATGAAATGAACATGAATATAAATAAATAAACTGAAAAATGTGTTTACGAAAATTGAAAAATGTTGTGTAGACGTGGATAGATATCAGTAGCGTAATGAGCCAAATCATTGTGTGGGGGCAGGAGGGGGCGGGGTCAGAAAGGCAAACAGAGAGAAAACTTATCAATATAAGCCTCTGTGTACCATGATCAAATTTCGTTCGGGGGTCAAGCGCCCCCTCCCCTCCACTCTCGATCCTGATGCCAGTGATAGATGTAGACAGAGAGAGGAAACTTCCCAAAGATTTGTCTGTGTTTGTGTGTGTGTTTGTGCTGTTTTGATTAATTTGTTGTCCGTTTGTGTGTTTCAGTGATCTTACCACGTATTCCGATTTTCAAGAGAGTTGGGACGGCCGAATGTAAATTGTAGTTTCTATACCTGCAACATTCCACTGTCATTTGCTAAATTTTCAGCAAAATTGCACACGATTTTATTTGTTTTAATATTTACATGCAAATGGCTTGTGTCTTGATCCTAAAATACATGGGACCAGCCATCCATAATTGGGAGCAAATAGTTTTCATCTAAGAGACCGCAACAAAAGGTGACAGGTGTTCATTCTGTATCATTCTAAAATTAAAATGTGTATTGTGCGTGTGTGTGTGTGTGTGTGTGTGTGTGTGTGTGTGTGTGTGTGTGTGTGTGTGTGTGTGTGTGTGTGTGTGTGTGTGTGTGTGTGTGTGTGTGTGTGTGTGTGTGTGTGTGTGTGTGTGTGTGTGTGTGTGTGTGTGTGTCGTCGTGTGTGTAGTGTGTGTGTGTGTGTGTGTGTGTGTGTGTGTGTGTGTGTGTGTGTGTGTGTGTGTGTGTGTGTGTGTGTGTGTGTGTGTGTGTGTGTGTGTGTGTGTGTATTCATTTCGGTAGCTGGTAAAGAAAGAAATCTACAAACACGGTATATTGCAGGGAAGAATTCACCAGCATTATTACCACTACAACCACAACCATAACCTCCAACAACTACAGCAGGTAGCGGTCTCCTAATTATTGGCCCATAGAGATAATTTTTATTTTTATCGACTTTGGCCCTGTTTTTCGACAAATTTGAGATTACGCCAGACCTTGTTTTTGTAATATGTTGTGTACCAATACAAATCATTTCATCTTATTTTCACTTTACACCGTTTGTCAATAAGCTTTTTCGCTACCCTCTGAAGTAGAACAGTCTTGATAACCTTTGCCCCACCAAAGCATACAGCCATGAAAAGCTGTGAAAAGGAGGTCATCAAATTCATCCTCCAAATGCTAAAAACTGCCAAAAATACCTCAAATTTCACTCACTAAATCTGCAGACATTGTATCTAACTAAACTCACACCAAGAAGGCACAACAAGACATATAAATGGCATAATCAAGCATCAAATCAGAGTTTTAGTGGGACTTCAGCCGTAGGGACCGCTGCTTCGCGGAGAAAACAGCTCATGCATATTTTAATTAGGATACCGCTACCTTAAGGAGCAGTGAAATATTCAAAAAATAGCCAAAAGGTGACTCAAATGTGCTTAAATTAATTATTCAAATCTTTTTAATACAGTTTTAATAAAATTGATTTATTTCTTTCTCTTTTTCTTTTTCATTTCTAGCACTTTTGGGCAGTATACCCCCAGGCCACTTTGGCAACTTTTAGTATATGAGCACCTAATATATGCAACATACATTATTGAGTATAGCCACAGCCAAGACTACAATCACTAAATTGTTTAATAGCCAAAAGGTGACTCAAATGTGGTTAAATTAATTATTCAAATCTTTTTAATAGAGTTTTAATGAAATTAATTTATTTCTTTGTCTTATTGTCACTAGAAGACCAACCAAGCCAGGCGGAACCAACTGAGACCGCGACAGAGAGAAACGAGATAACATCTGAGCAAGCTATCATACTAACCCGAGTACAGTTTTGATCAAGTTTATAGTGAACTTCACCTTTTTATGCCTCCGTCCCGTAAGGGTGCCGGAGGCATTATGTTTTCGGGTTTTCCGTCCGTGTGTCCGTGCGTCTGTACGTCCGTACGTCCGTGCGTCCGCACTCTCTTGTGAACAAGATTACTCAAGTACCGCTGAAGGGATTTTAATGACACCTGGACGAAGGATGGACCACTAGGCAAGGATGAATTGATTAGATTTTGGAAAAAATCCGTCAAGGGTCAAAGGTCAAAGGTCAATGAACTTTGTCGCAAAATGTCATTTTCTGCATCATATATAACTTCAGTTATGAGAGCTCACTGTTGATATAATTTAGTAGTTAGGTGCAAAAATAAAAGACAAATATTTTGGTAGAGTCACAGGGGTCAAAGGTCAAGGTCAAGGGTCAAAGGTCAATGAACTTTGTCCCAAAATGTCATTTTCTGCTAAAAACTTCAGTTATGAGTGCTCCCTGTTGATATTATTTGGTAGTTAGGTGCAAAAATAAAAGAAAAATGTATTGGTAGTGTCATAGGGGTCAAAGGTTAAGGTCAAGGGTCAAAGGTCAATGAACTTTGTCCCAAAGTGCCCATTTTCTGCCTATAACTTTAGTTATGAGTACTCACTGTTAACATAATTTGGTGGTAAGGTGCAAAAATAAAAGACAAATATTTTGGTGGACTCACAGGGTTCAAAGGTCAAGGTCAAGAGTCAAAGGTCAGTGAACTTTTCCCAAAAATGTCATTTTCTGGCTATAACTTCAGTTACATGAACGTACATGTAGGAGCGCACTGTTTATATTAATTATAATTATAATTATAATTTATAACATCTGGACAGGTACTCGGTAGCTTGAAAGTCGATATTGATCACACATGTACTATGAGCCAGTTTCATGTGCTACATAGCGGGCGAAGGCATACCCATTGATTGCTTGCAGTCGAACTTCTCTAGTTTTAATTTAAAAGGAAAATGGCAAGATTGAAAAGAGTCCCCGATTTAGGACACAATGCTCCCAGGATCAAGTATACTGATTAAAGTTTCTGCTGTGAAAATGTCATTGTTATGGATTTCCTCTTTTTTGTATGATTATTATCACAAAATGCTGTGACGGTGAAATATGTCGAGTAGTTTTTCTATGGGATTAATTTCTATCAGGGCCGGGATTAATTCATTACTAATAAATTAATGCTTGTTACTCCTCAACAAATTCAAGACACATTTTCCAACCTGAATATATACTCGAGCCAATGTACGGTATATTTTGATATATTTTTCATTTCATTTAGTTCTTTAGGCATTTTTGATTTCTCCTATTCATGCCACTTGCCTCTTTAAGAGGGGTTATTGTACACTTTATTTGTACGTACTTAACATATGATAGATAAGTAGAAAGAAAGAAAGCGAGAGATAGATAGATAGATAGATAGATAGATAGATAGATAGATAGATAGATAAATAGATAGATAGATAGATAGATAGATAGATAGATAGATAGATAGATAGATAGATAGATAGAATGAATAAAAGATGAATGTAAATGAAGATAGATTGGTGGATGTGTAGATGTTGTGTGTAGGGTGGGGAAGGAGTGGGTGCGAATGTGTGTTGATGTGAATTTGTGTTGAAGTAAAATTTACAATACGTGAATTAATGTTATTCAGTTTGATGATATGGCACTGTTGTACTTCTGCACCAAGAATACTATGTTACCCTGCACCAAGAATACTATGTTACCCTGCATTAAGAATATTCCATTACGACTTTGTGAATTGCCATGCATATAGTGATTAATTCAGCAATAGGTTTAAGGGTTAGTTTCAGTTTTTATTTGTAATATTCGAATGTAATGAGTGTTATTTTATCAATATTTCAAACGTTTTGAAATGTCAGGCTTTAATGTTTATTGGCATCTCGATACACAGATAGATAAATAGATAGATAGATGGATAGATAGATAGATAGATAGATAGATAGATAGATAGATAGATTGTATTTTATATGTGTATAGTTGATAGTCGCTAGGACGCAAGGACATGATTAATATAAGAATGTAATCATCGTGGCTACGATGAGCCTACCTCTCTATCAATTTATCTATGACGTTGTTTGTATACAAAATACGCGAGTAATAAATAAATTATACTTCAACCCCTTATCTGTATGTTTAGGACGCCTCTGCTCTCCTTACCCAACGCACAAAAGTCGCCGGATATCAGCAAGATAACTCTGTTCAGGTGGTAGAGCAAGGCCGTACAGAAGCCTTGGTTCTCACAGAGGAGATCTTGGATGAGGATGATGATTCGACTCTTGGTGCTGAAGAAGACAAAGAATCGGTGGCCATGGCAACCGCGATGGATTTCATTGCTTTCATCATGGAAGAGGTTGAACGTATGATCGTGCCTGTAGAGGAGCCACCAGCTGCGGTGGTCAAGGAAGACAACGATCCTGCAGTTTTACATCTGAAGACTGACGTAGAGGATGAGGTGAAGGAAGCTGAGGAGAACTTTGCAGGGGAAGACTCCACTCATAAGATGGTCAGAGATACGGACTCGGAGAGTGAGGGGATGGAATTGACCGATAAGACCATGCCAGAGACAGAAACCATCATCACGTCTTTCAAAGAGGATCCATCCGCCGACATGCTTCAAGACATGGAAGCTAGTACCATGATCACTGTGCAGGATTTTATCGATTTTCTCATGGAGCAAGTGGTAAATATCATCTTTTTAATTAAGGACCAATCGTTTGCTGTGGATACGGAGGACATCGACGTCGCAGTTTCACCTGTGGATGATGGTACGGATGATGAGGTGACGGAGGATGGAGAAGGTATGACCGATGAGGACCCCATCCTTAAACCGGTAGTAGTCACGGACACGGAGGATGAAGTTAGGTCTGTCGTGGAGGAATTGGCAGATGAGGTCAAGCAGGAGACATCTAAGACCTTGTCTTTGGAAGAGAGCTCTACCACCAGCTTTACTCAAGACGTCCAAAACGTGACCACACTTGTGAAGGAGGACCAGACTGCCATCGAGACGAACGGCACAGAATATAAGCCAATGGTAAATTTGGGTTTAAGAAAAGGATTACAATATTAGTTTAATATCACTGGTGGTGTGTTTATTTATTGTTGCACTAAGAATTAAACAAACTGACAAAAATGTTCATGGATTTGTAAGGAAATTGACTGTTTACACTTTTCTAGTCAATATATTAATGAACATAAAGTACTTCCGTCAATCATGACGCATTGTCTGAAAAAACAACAAATATCAGCTTAAAACATACATATCAAAATCCTTATCAAGACGCATATAATAACCAGAATGTATGATCTATGCCTACATAAATGTTGTGATAATCTTGAAACTGGGTTATAAAAAAAAACATGGGAATGTATACAAGGGCTTCTTTACAACATTCATCACAAAAATACAAGGGCAATGAAATACGATTGCAGATTAATGTCCAACTTATTCTACCCAAGTAACGAACTCTTCACAGTCGTGTCATGTGATTATGTAATTCTATATGTTCATTAATACAGTTTACAAGTTAATTTGCATCACCATCTTACAATACTTGTTTTCTTTTTAAATTTACAGCAAAGTGAAACGCCAGTATCATTGGTTGTTGCCAACACTGGCGACAATCAGGGGTCAGTTTGTGACTTGCATAACACCAGTGAACAACCGGATGGAGGCGTTGAGATTAGCCAGGCCTCGACAAAAGATGACCAGCCAACACCAATGATCCGCGGGGTCACTGAACAGAATCCATTCGCTTCCGTCGTCTTGAAAGACATCAAGACATCTGAGTACCTCTTGAAGAAAGAAATTGAGAGGTCGTGGGATGAAAAGAGGAAGGATTTGGAAAGGTCTGATAATCTGGGAGAACAGGAGAAGGCCACTGCTAAGGAGCCAGGAACAGAGGTAGCAATATCAAATAATTATGATCGTGCATGGTTTTATGAAGATATTGCGGATTGTGGTGTTGAGACTGATGATTATATGAGATAACACTATACTACTACTTTTACAACAACAACAACAACTATAACTACTACTAATACTAATACTACTTACTACTACTACTACTACTACTACTACTACTACTACTACTACTTACTACTACTACTACTACTACTACTACTACTACTACTACTACTTTTACTACTAATATTAGTACTTGTACTTCTACTTTTAAGACTACTACTACTGCTACTGCTGCTGCTGCCACTCCTCCTACTACTACTGCTACTATTGCTATACTCCTACTACTACTACTACTACTGCTTCTACTACCACTATTACTGCTACTACTACTACTTCGACTATTACTACTACTACTGCTACTACTACTATACTACCACTACTACTCACTACTACTACCACTACTACTATACTACTAGTTCTAGTACTATAGAAGTATATTAGTGGTACTACTACTACTACTACTACTACCACTTCTACTACTACTACTACTACTGTTACTACTACTTCTGATCATAATAATTATAAACATAATGATGATGATGATTGTTATTATTTAATTTCACGTATATGTTGATAATGTTGGTGAGATTAATCATTTTATTGATTGTCTAGTGAATCGCTGATTATACTTCCAACAAGAATTATACTTGAAGTCATGTACTAAATGAGTTACGATAAGGAGTGTGTTTGTGTGAATGAATCCTTTATAAATACTTCTTCAATTAACAAGCTTCTAACATTTCTTTGTTACAGCACAAGTCTGTTTGCCGATCAAAAATCCATGTGTACAAGAAAAGCAGTGCACAACGTGGACAGCTTGGCAAATCTCTGAAAGTAAAGTCCGGACGTCGTACCTTGAAAGATGGTGCAAAGAAACAAACAGTCAAGGTAGATACATCTTTTAATACCAGGAAATTATAACCACCAATCAGTTACGGTATAACACATTTTATCTCCTCTGGCAGTGAAAATGGTTTTACATTAAATACGATTGTACATTTATTTAATTTAATATTTGTATATTAAATCATATGAAAATGCCTCACATGACTCAAGCGTTTATAAAATCTGCCGGAAAAGTTTATTTTCTTAAGTAATTAGTAATTATTTAGTATTTATTTTGAAAACCTTTCATATCTGTTAGCAGAACCACCTTCTTAAATATAATTGGTAGAAAAATGATTTGTGTGTCAATCTTTTTCAGGATATCACGAAATTCGGGAGCAGAATTCCTCTACGCACTGCGCCCGGGGGATGAAGCTGGCAGACAATCTGACAAGAAGCCCGGTACAGGTGACAGCAGAATCAAATTTTCAGGTAAATGTCTTTCTAAGACTAAACATCTTCAAAATTGAGATTGCTACGTGGTATTAGCATAAGACAACGAATCAAAATTGTAGAGAAAGCTGGCAGAATTTTGTAACGTGATTATCTGTATCTTAATAATGGTAATTAGAGTAATAAAACTATGAAAATTATCCATTAACTATGTTTATGATGCCCTCCTTGTTTCAATGTAGCAATAAAAATACTCGGTCCCTATGCTTGAAGGGAGTCAGGTCAAGTTCTGCTCTTATAAAGCGTAAAACCCCGTACCCACGTACCGTTCTGCGCCAAGGAAAAGATCAGATCAGTGTACATGTGAATCAATCAAAACATAATTTGTCGATGATGTAGCCCGTATAGCACTTCACTTCATCGTCGTTTGTGAAAACCTAATGAGAGTTGATGCTCTTTTTGTGTTCAGGTGCGATGTTTGATGATTTGAGTGATGTGTTGTGTCTTGAGAGTTCTCGAGATGGTATTATCGGTACTCGTACAGAAATGTCATCTATTTTTTTTTCTGTAGAACGGAAAATGTTGATCATTGTAGTAAGAACAATAAGAGAGAAAACTTAACCAGTTGTCACACGATGTAGCAAACGAAATTACAAACTGACCATGGTTGATGACGTGTGATGAAAATTTGCAGATTATATCGTTGTAACTGTTCAACATTAGCTAGTATATCATTTCAAACTATTTATAATTGTCACAGTTTACATTGATTTTCTCATCCTAGGGAAAGGGAAATTTACGGTGTGGAGGAGTAAAGATCAAGAAAGCCTCGAAAGAAACTGGTTCCCCGAGGAAATCTGATCAAGCCAACAGGACGAAGACTCGAACAGTTGTGACGAAGCAACGCCAGACACAGGTGTGCATCATTAAGACTTTAATCAAGGTTCTTACAATAGTGTGCTGGTCACGCGTTTTACTTGATTTCTAAAGCTTCTTCTGGTAAATTCAATTTTAGCAAATTTAACGAGTAAGTTTTGGGGGCATTTTGGATTTTTTTAGCATTTGAAGGAATCGGGCTTCCTTGCCTGTGTGCTTAGATGGGGCGAAATTACAAAATCTGTTCCACATCAAAGGAGTTGAGCGAATATTGTTTTTTTTTTTTTTTTGGCTAACAGGGGGTCAGTTGAGAATTATTTGTATTCGTATATAACATATAAAAATAACAGGTTGTCCCAAATCATGTCCAAACTAGGTGGAGTTAACACACGTCCTATCAGCCAAATGATAAGTGGCCGACATCTTGAAACAAAGGATGCTGCAAAAAGAGTCTCTGAATCAATTTCGCAAGCTCGCAAGTACAGATAGATAACAACAAGAACTGATTATGTCACTGTAGACCTTGCCCGAGCGTCTGGGGCGGCGGAACGTATTTTCGGTTGGGAGGGGGGGGCAAAGCTAAAAGGGGGCACCTATATGTCAAAAAGGGTATTGGGCACATACAGAAATTTTCATCTTCAAAATAAGTTTTTGCTTGAAGTGGAAGTGTGTTTTCGCTGTAATTTAACTTGAGCACCCCCTTTTTGAAAGGGAGTTCTGGTGATATGTATGTATTCCGCGAGCGAGCGGTTTTGGAAAATTTGGAAATTTGAAGTTGCGCTGAAATTTTTGAAAATGGGACCCATGTCTAATGATCTTTTTGATGAAATGGGGACCCATGTCTAAGGATCATTTTTGAAAAAGTCACCCTTCCCAGCGGCACATCCCCGTATACCCAATATACGTGAGTACCCAACCCCGGGAGCAAACGCTTTTTGGAGGGCAAAATGATGTTAACAATCACGTAGTTTCGGTATGAACAACAGGAATGGATATTCCCGTGCAAAATGTTTCAACTGATCTTCTTATATGAATTTGTGTTTCGACACATAACAGTTTGGAGTGTACAGGCTGATTCCGCAGTACACAGCGTTTCGGGGGGGGGGGAAATAAAATCCTTCATCGAAAAACATTCGTCTACGCTGGTTCATAATTCTTACCTAATGTCAATTTGAAGTATTTTTTGCAATAGATTTAGACAAACGTTATAAAATAAATAAAAAGCAAAATAATCGTGTCATCTAATGAAGTGTGAAGTGTGAGTGTTATATTATGTCCCATTCCTACCAAGCACACCATCTGCATGATAGTGGATCCAAATATACACATACTTCATAAATAATACAGTCATGAGCACAGAATAAGGCACGTCACGCAAATTTCTGTAAAAAAAGGGGGCATTCTTGTCTTCCAAAAAAAACACGATTTTCTTTATTGGAGAAGACTGAGAAGAAAAGGCGTCATAAAATTCCCTCACTAAAAAACACTTTTGTCACTTGAAGAGTACATCAAAATAGGGTCATATTAATTATTATGAGGAAAAGAGATGGAGAGGTCCCAGTTTTTGCCGCCCCTGAGGGCACTGTGCGATCCCAAATGCCCCTGTTAAGAGCATAATGTGCCACTTTGTTGAACAATGTACCCACTTATTCTCTTTACTCTACGATGTGCCCGTCAGGGGCAAAAATACATGGAATAAATAATGAATACATGAAATAAAATTACTTTCAACGAAAGAAAGTAAGTATATTTAAAAAAACAAAAACAAGTTTCCCCAAACTCGGTAACTACAAACCAAAAGAGGCACATTTAATTTAGAAAATGAGCGTTATTTGCCTTGAAATGTAATGGGGTAGCGGGGCAAACAGTGGGGAGGGCCTAATTTGTCCTACCAATGCATGAGGGCACTAAGATGAGAGGCTACTAATGCACTTTTAGGCGCAAAATGTGCCCCTTCATTGATCAATTTAACCAATTATGTTTTCTCTGTACTGTATGACGTGCCCCGTCAGGGGCAAATATATATATAAAAAGAATATGAAAAGAAAAGAAAACATATATTATGATATATAATAGATTGAAAATAAAAGAGATTCACCTTCAAGGACAAAAATGCGTCATTTAAAAAAACGTGTCCCTTCAAACAACAGGGCACATTCACTTTAAAAAAGGGTTTTTTTGCCTATTCGGAATTTTTTTTGGGTGGGGGCGGCCAAGGAAGTACCCCCCCTCCTCTTCCGCCGCCCCTGCCGAGCGTGCTTCTCCCCTCCCCCCCCCTAAAAAAAAAAAAAAACATGCAAACATGCAACGCTATTCTTTTCATCCCAGAATAATGACCAATGTCGCGGTGCAACACCGAAATCCGCAAAAGTCCAGGATGATCCAGTAAAGCGCGGAGCCTCCAAGAAAATCAAACCCATCCGGCAGGACTCGGAACACACGAGCCGTAGAGGAGCGAAAGGAGGTGAGTCACGCTAACACTGCGAATATCACATACAAAGATTTAAGAAGGTTAATCCTATGGTACGTACCACATGGTTGATAATTCTTATTAGAAAGTGTGTATGGTTTAAAATATGTTGATTGGTGTGATGATCAGGGAAAAGAGTTTTTTTTTTCCGAGGCTTAATGAAACCCTTGTTGGAAGTACACCCTGATGGGACCGTGATTTCCAATAAAGTAATGATCATAAATATCTAGTGAAGCATGCAAAAGATCATGACCATAAATAAGATGAGAAAAAAAGGAGCGAGAAGTATGATTATCTGATTTCTGTTTGCAGTCTTTACACTTCACGTATTATTTCAAACATTTAGGTAATTATCTGTTTTGTTTACCTCAGAATGGCGCAAAAGCGTGTGCCACAACACTACCCACAGGCAGGAAGAACCCTACACAGGGTAATTTGTAACAGACAAGGGCTTCTCCGGTCCAAAACAAGAAAAGTGGAACGTCGGTTGAAAAGGCGAAGACAAATAAGGTAAATTATGTTCTACAATGTTAAGGAAGTAAGAAATATTTTGTATTGGATGTTAAATGGCAGATTTAGGAGTATAGATTAAACCCATCCCTCCGCCCATTTTGTCTATAAGTTTGATTTTCTTCACTTATTCTTTGATGGGTTTAGGGGTATCACTTGAACACCGATTCATTTAAATCATCTGCAAATCTCAGTCGCCCCCACTCACCATTTAAAGGTCTACATAATTATATCACTGGACGAATTATTTCATGTTAACAATTCTTCATTGCTGTGTTTCCTAGTGTCCGGAAAAACCAACATCGCGTCCAGGCCAGACTTCCCGTAACCCAGGGAGCAATCGAAATCCAACGACCCGGAAGCAAACCCGGGTCTCTTCCGTTTACAGGAAGATTCCAGCCTTCCCGGGACGGCGGGTCTTAAGTGGGAAGATGCTATGAGGATAATTGCCAGGGCAGATTCCAGGAAACATCAGCATCTTCTCAGGCAGGCCGTACGGTCATCATGGCTGAACAAGGAGATTGACAGACTCTGGTGGCGGAGGAGGAGGCACAGACGGCGGCCAGGAGAAAGGTACATTATACAACTGATGTCATTTGGTGGTTTTGGTGTTAATTAAAGGCCCACTGTCAAGGGTAAACTCAACCACACAGAGGATGTCAACTAGTCGTGCAATACCGGCACATGTTCATGACCATGAACTGTTGCAGTGTCATAGTGTACAGACTGTGGGAGGAAATCAAATATTGTATTTTTTCCACACTCTCATGGCTGGTTCCGTTGCATTATGGGTGTCATTAGTGCACCCTTTTCATGATTTTAGACAAAAGAGGGCATGTTTTATTTTGTCATGACAGTGGGCCTTTAAGATAATTTCACTGGGCACATACCCCGGCGCATACTCAAACCGGAATTTCATAGGGCACATAATCTAAAGGGACAGTCTAGAAAACCCTCGTGAATAAGGCTCAGGTGTCACAAGTGTTCACGTCCACGCTATGGCGTTTGTGTTCTCGGGAAAGACACTAAATCCCCATTCCTCGTCCCCCCAAAAGGACGCGACGCCGAAAGGTCCCATGTTGAGATCAAAACCTTCATCTCGTGAAAGAACTCAACACACTTCATCGAAAAGAGAGGGTGAGAACCCGATGTGCTGGCCACCTTTCTATTCACATCTCTGCAATACCGTAACTTCATATTAATAATAATAATAACAATAATGATAATAATAATAATAGTAATAATAGTAACAATCATCATCATCATCATCATCATCATAATAATAATAATAATAATAATAGTAATAGTAATGATAATAAATAAATAAATAAATAAATAAATAACAAATAATAACAATACGTGCATACAATAGTACACACAATGAACACCATTCGAAGTAATCCACTATAGGCTTATAAGGCTATGACGAGGACTTAACTTGGTGGTTTCAAACGAACTGAGATCCAATGCAATTTGAATTAATAAATAAATGGATTATAATTGTTTCTATTGATCTCTCCTTCTGTCTCTTTCAGAATGACGTCGATAATCGACGTCATTCTCATTAGAGTGAACGAAGTAAGACGGGAAGGAAGGACGCACGAGAGATCACGTCGTATCTAGAGAAGGCAAACCTGGTACGGACATCTGGTCTAAAGTTGGTCCACCATCCCAACGGTGTGTCCGTGTGGTGTCGTAGCGACAACAGCCTCTTGTGAGAGACTTCGTCCGGGTTACTGTAATATCGACGCGTTTCACACTCTGCGTCATTGCAATGAGTAGAAATACATTGCACGTGAAAAGTGGCAGAGAGTTCAGTCCGGCGCGGCGGCGCCTCGGCGGCGAGAAGAGTTCGTAAAACCATCCGATCACGGTTTTACACCACCGCTGATCGAATTCAGATTCCTGAGTGTGTAGTTGGAACGAGTTATCCCGTCTATTGAATTCTTACTTATCTATTGTTTTTGTCGCATTTATTTCTTGTATCATTGTATATTTTTCATGTTTTCTCAATTATGTATTTATCACATTCAAATTGTATATTTCTCATGTTTTCTCAATTACGTAGTTTTCGCATTCAAATTGTATATTTCTCATGTGTATTTATCACATTCAAATTGTATATTTCTCATGTTTTCTCAATTATGTATTTATCGCATTCAAATTTTATATTTCTCATGTTTTCTCAATATTATGTATCATTTTAATTCAGTGATTAGTTTGTTATTTGCATCATATGATGTATAACAGTACCCGCATGACATGTCAAGAACGTGTAAGTTTGAATAACTGAATACCTAGCTGTAAATTTGAAGAAAATATGTCAAAAAATAGAAAAAATAAAAATGAAAATATATAGAAAGATAAAGAAAAATAGAATATTGACATAAAATAACACCATGGAGTAAAATTTCGCTAAATTTCGCCCAGTGTCAAATTACTATAAAACAGTGAGACCAACTGTAGTAATATTTATTATTTAGAGATGAAAAAATAAACTAGGAAAGTATTTTCTATGAAAGCGAACAATCATATGAAATCTTAACAAATCAAACCTGTATACTTTAGCACACAAAATTAGGAAAAAATACATTACGAAAATAGCTTCATCAAGTATATTACAGGCATAAATGAATGATCATTGGCGCAACCCACCGAAGTCAACGAATGTTTTTACAACTGATTATATTGATTACTTTTGAAACGTTATGTGGGATCATTTATGTATGTATGTATTTATTTATGTGTTATGTATTAATTATGTATAAATCTTGCCTATTCATGTTCACAATTGATGTTTGTTGTTTAAATGATTATGTGTGATAGTGTTTTAAATCAATAGATAAATTATAATATAAAATATATGAAATGCCTTTGTATATGAAATGAATATGATCGAGTACGTTGACTCACAATAAGCTGATAAATATGTTTACGAAAATTGAAATGTGTGTGTTTATACATGGATAGATATCAGCAGCGTAATGAAACAAATCATTGGAGGGGGGGTCAGAAAGGCAAGAGAGAGAGAAACTTTATGAATGTAAACCTCTTTGTACCTTAATCAAATTTCGTTCCGGAGTCAAGCGCCCTCCCTCCCCCTCCATCTCCACCCTGACGCTAATGATAGATGTAGAGAGAGGAAACTTCACAAAGCTTTGGGTGTGGGTGTGTGTGTGTGTGTGTGTGTGTGTGTGTGTGTGGTGTGTGTGTGTGTGTGTGTGTGTGTGTGTGTGTGTGTGTGTGTGTGTGTGTGTG
>JZLH01S0373940.1:28091-42404 GCA_001188425.1 Eucidaris tribuloides
TTATAGTAATAATTATAAATAATAATATTAATAAAAGTAATAAATAATAATTATAATAAAAATAATAATAATAATAATAATAATAATAATAATAATTATAAATAATAATAATAATAATGAATATAATAATAATAATAATAATAATAATAATAATAATAATAATAATAATAAAGAAAAAAGAATTTGAAAGGTCCGTATTTTTTTCAAAGACATTTTTTTTTCCGAGGGCCTTTTCACAATGGTATACATGAAAAGGCATTAATCTGGTACATTTTAATCATATCTTGTTGTTAATTTCTTTGTGGAAAGTTCCAAAAATTATGATCACGACCCACCCAGAAAAATACTGGATATTTTATTATGCAAAGGTCCACAAAATTATGATTGCGACCCACTCAGAACAAAATCCTGGATACACCCCAGCTGATACGTGCCTAATTAAATATGTCAGTACCATTACTACGAAACCTCATGTCATATTCTGAGCGTGTTTAATCGAGTTTAAAGTACGATAGTAGCGTAACGATAATAGAACATAAACTTTACGAAGTATAGCACGATAAACGGCATCATATATTTGTAGGGGAGATTAATCGAAAACATGACAGAACTGTTCTTCAATATGCCGTGCCCGTGTACAGAACACAAATGAACAAAATTACTATGAATAATGATACAAAAACAGTCTGATGTTGACATAATGTGATTTTTGTGTCATGTGGTCAAACGTAGGGGAATGCCCCCCCCCCCCTTCCCTCCCCCACCTGCTCAACCGACAAATATAGTACACGTAGTTGCGGAGTACAGTCCAGACTATATAAACATTTTGACCATTAGCTATGCCCTATATTGGACAATTGATAAGATAGGTATACGTACCGCTGAACAGAAATAACAGCTCATACAACATCAATATACGTTGGTACCCGAAGAACGGACTGACGCATCTGTTCGGTAAGTCGATTGAGTACACAATATGTCAATAGTAAAACAAAATTACTTCCTGCAACGGTGGCCTTAACCGATGAAAGGAATTCCTGCATAATTATTCGTAATTTTTACTAAAGATGAAGCACTGTCAGCGCATTGTGTCAGTAGTACGGCGTCATGCGCCTCCTGGTCCAACGTCCATTGAAGAGTTAGTTGGAAAATCACATAAACAAAGCTAAGGCAAAATAAAAAGAAAAAAACCTCGAATTTACAATTTCGTTGTGTTATTTCAGCACAAACTAATACTACAAAACAGCAACATAAATCCTTTAAACAAAAATATCAAATTCATCCCAAAACTTTTATCTCAGGTTAGATTTATTTTCTCTTGGAAATTAAATCATTTTTTCGCCCGAAACTTACTTTGGTAAATTGAAAGTGTACTTGAGGATAAACAACAGATTCATGCAAACAAGTCGAAAACGATGATTTTTTTTACCCGGTTTTGGAAGTGAGCTCTACAAAAACATTGTTACTTTTGATTATCACGACAGTTTTTGTGCATATATTTGGTATTCAAGGATCACAGGGCCTACTACTCGTCTGATTTCGGCTCGTTACCACAATAATTCAAGAACGGCTGATCTGATTTCAATGTAACTTGGATCAAGTATGTACCCTCCCTACTCAAAAGTATTGCAACATACGCTATAACGCATGCATTTTCGGTTGAAGGGGTCTTTATCTAATGCAGTCCTAATGAAGTTTATTATTTAAAAATAACAAATTATTTGAAAAGATCTCAATGAAGATAATTTCTCATTTCTTCTGCAAGGCGGAGAAATTATCAAATGCAGGCGCACCCACGACAGAGGGGTTGGAACATAAAACTTAACATTTTTTAGCCTTCCTAAAGGGGTGGGTTGTTAATTCACACTAGCATCGTAATTCGATTTCATATTTACCGTCAAACGGTTTTGATGGTTTGAAGAGACTTCCTACTAACAAAAAATGCCAATATGTTCCTTTGATGCTGTCTCAGAAAGAAGACACCACGCCGCGAAGAAGAAAGCGCCTCCTACCTTCATAAGACAGTAAAACAGGAGAATAAGGCTACTAATTCAAGATGATGGTCTCCTCCCCATATTATTGTATCCAATGTACTGAAAAGTCGCATGACAGTAAATTTTAGGATGTTTACAATAGTAGACCGCCTTTAGAATTGAGAAAGAATACGAAATTAAAACTTGAAGAGGTCTTGTCTAAAATATGGGGCGTATCCTCCTTACCACTGTCTTATGAAGATAGGAGGCACTTTCTTCTTCGCGGCGTGGTGTCTTCTTTCTGAGACAGATTCAAAGGAACATTATTGACATTTTTTTGTTTGTTGGAAGTCTTTCTAAGCCATCAAAACCGTTTGACGGTAAATATGAAATCGAATTACGATGCTAGGTGTGAATTAACACCCCACCCCTATAGGGAGGCGAAAATTTTTAGATTTTTATGTTCCAGTCCCTCTGTCGTGGGTGCACCTGCATTTGATAATCCCTCCGCTGTGGCGAAGAAAGGAGAACAAATATTCACTGATTTCTTATCAAATAATTTGTTATTTTCCAATAATAAACATTCATTAGGACATCATTATAGAAAGACCTCTTCAACTCAAAATGCATGTATATTGTATGTTGCAATACTTTTGAGTAGGGAGGGTAGTATGAGGCACCGGTGATCTGATTGGATTTTGAAGTTAAAGGGTCAAAGGTCAAAGGTTATAAGGACCCATACATGTCTGATTTGGGCTCTTTTTCATGATAACTAAAGAACGGCTGATGGGATTTCATTCTAACTTGGGTCAAGTGTGAAAGGCCAAAGGTCACGAGGCCTCATCTGTGTCTGATTTAGTCTTGTAAACGGCTGGTCGGATCTTGATGTAATTTGGGTGATGTATGTATTATAAGACATTAAAAATGAAGGTCAAAGGTCACCAGGACTCATTCATGTTTAATGTGGGTTCTTACCGCGATTACAAAGACATACTTTTACCAAAAGAAACCCCACACAAATATATTTTATTTCCATTCTTCCACAGCTGTATGTCCAAAATTGTGGAAAGAAAGAAATTTTCCTGAAGTAAATAGCATTTATTTAGGCACACTTTTTGAAAAAGGGGCCCTTTGTAGACAAAGTCCCAATAACTTCTAACTTTTTTTAATAACATTACCTGATTGTTATCTGAAAACAATATCCCTAAAATATATTGAACATACTAATAACAAGAAAGGAGCTTTTTTAGAAGTAAATTGTAATAGATCTTAAATTCTTTCAAAATTGGTTACATTACAGGCTTCTTTCCATGCGAGTCTACAGACTGTATCTCGTGTTCTCCAACTATACTTGATGTGTGTGTGTCGGCATTTGCTGATGCAGACGGCATCGAACAATACGGGTTGTTTCCATGCATCACGCCCTCAACAGACAACACTGTCTGCCTCATGGACTTCCAGATAACCAATTTTACTGCTACAAATCGTAAGTACATGGATGAATGCATGGATGGATGGATGGATGGATGGATGGATGGGTGGATGGATGGATGGATGAATTGGTAGATGGATAGACTGATGAATGGATGGATGGATGAATTGGTAGATGGATAGACTGATGAATGGATGGATGGATGGATGTATAGATGGATTGATGGATTGATGGACGAATGGAGATGGATGGACGGATGGATGGATGAATAAATGTTGGATGGATGGATGGATTAATGGATGGAGGGACGGATGGATGGATGGATGGATGAATTGGTAGATGGATAGACTGATGAATGGATGGATGGATGGATGTATAGATGGATTGATGGATAGATGGACGATGGAGATGGATGGACGGATGGATGAGTGATAATGGTGGATGGATGGATGGATTAATGGATGGAGGACGGATGGATGGATGGATGGATGAATTGGTAGATGGATAGACTGATGAATGGATGGATGGATGGATGTATAGATGGATTGATGGATAGATGGACGAATGGAGATGGATGGATGGATGGATAAATGGATGGATGGATAAATGGATGGATGGATAAATGGATGGAGTGATGGATGGATGGACGGACCGATGGATGAATTTATCGATGGATGGAAGTTTGAAGATGTAATTAGATGGAACATGGATAAATGAATAAATGAGTAAATAAGTGAAGGGAGAGAATCATGGCTGAAACGAACAAAACAAATTAAAGTCTGTTGTAAATGTACATCAAATGTCTTAAAGGTAATGGCTAACATTTACCACAGTTAAAAAAATTGAGCTACATGATTCCCCATGCTACCATTGTCTTTGATAAGGTCTAAAAATGACGCCCTGAAAAAATTGTATTTCAAAATGATTATTTAGTTCTTTAAAAAAGTGAAAATCGTAAGTTGATCGGATTCACCTGCCCATTTTCTCCCATAGACTTACTGTGTGTACACCTAAGCTATTTAAACTCGCCCCGAGTTTTAATTGTTTATTCATGCATAACTTGCCATTGGCAGTGTAACTTTCCAAACTTTTTTATTCTAGGGTGTTTATTTGTCCATATGAACACTACTATGTAGTTCAGATATCAAAATTTGACATTTTTTTTTAAATTGAAGCTCCACAATGTTAGCCTATCACTTTAACCTTCAGAAAGAAATTAGTCAACATCTGAAATAACACGATAAGTTTGACAATTTTGTGGCACGCTCACATTTGATGTATAGTCTAGCAAAAAATGTTAAGGTAGTTTACATTAAATATTTTGGGTGTCAATCCACTTTTTTTCGGATGGGGGGACAAAAGTTTTTAAAATTCCAGAAATTTTCGGCATGCTCCGCGCGCCAAATTGCAGGATAGAATTTTGTGAAACTTGAAATTGTATGTGTTTAGTAGTATTTTAGGTTGAGTTTGATCGTTTTGTAGTGCCTTGCACTGCTTTTAAGCGTATCCTTGCAGTAAGTTTTATGATTTTCTCAAGTAGTCAAAATTAAGGGGGCAAATCCATATTGCCCTCCCCTCCAACATTTTCATGGGGACAACTGCCCCAGACCCCCCCCCCCCCACCCCCAGCCCCAAGGATCGACGTCCCTGGCAAATATAAAAATATTAAACAAATTATATTCTTCTATTTTTAATCATTTACTGTTTCATGTGTATTTTCTTTCCTTTTTTCCGTTTTTTTTGTTGTTGTCTGTTTCGTTTTCACTCTGTTCTATATTTCTTTTTCCTTTTAAACTTTGTTACCGTTTTTCTTTTCTTTTTTTCGTTCTTCCTTTCTTTCCTTCTTTCTTTCTGTTCGATTTCCTTCATTTTCTATCTTTCTTTAATTTTTTCTGCATTCCTTTTGTTCATATTTATCTTTCAGTGCTCGTGCTCGCATCGAATGTACACACTTATCTGAAGAAAACACAACGTGTCTGTTTAAAACACCGAATAGTAGGTTAATACATTATGTTAAAATAATACATAATGAATAGACTCGTATGATTAATCCTGTGTGCGTCGACAAACGTGATCTTTCAAAAGTAATATCCATAATATGACAATAGAATGACGATAAAATTATCACGATAATAATGAACTTATTAGTTGTAGCAGTAGTAGTAGTAGAAGTAGTAACATAAAGTAGTAGTACATTTTGTTGCTGTAATGGTATTAATGATGAATACAATGATAATCATAATCATAATCATCATCATTATCGTCGTCGTCGTCGTCGTCGTCATCATCATCATCCTCATCATCATCATAATTATTTATCATAATATAGATACAATCTATTATAATATTACGCAGTTCACCGTGTAATTGTGCTAATAATATATCTCTGGGGACTATGGCACATAAGTTTTCAAACTTTTTTGTAGCCTCCTTATTTTCCTTAATCATACTCTTGTGTATTTTTTTACGTTGTCGTTTTGCTTGAATTTGTTGTTCAATGGTTGAGAAAATAAGACTGAACTCAAATGAAATAAATAGTTTAAATACACTCCTGCTCATAATTCTGGAATATTTTGTTGATACTTCAGTTCTTTCTCCTATATCGTCCAAAATTTTCAAGACAAGTGTTTATTTCACAAAAACGCAGTATGTGAAGCAATTTTTGGATTTCTTGAGATGACTAAAGTAAACACTAAAATATGTTTGAGTGCAATAACAATCATATATATTTTTTTTAATCCACAAAAAATCATGAAAAATTATTACATTAAAGTAATAAAAAAAACAGAAAACTGATAGATTTTGATCTAATGTCATTTATCACTAAATTGCCATCAGAATAGTGTCTGTTACAAATCTAATAACGCACGTAACCACCACGTGACTCAACAATAACAACAATACCGCCATTTATAAACACAGGTTTTAGTGTCGAGTCGGACGCTACAAAATGCGTAAAATTCCTGAAATACTTAGATTATAATTGTTTCAAGTGGGGTAAACAAATATTAATACCAGACATACCGTTCACGGAAAAATTGCACCTTCTGAAATATCTTTAAAGTATTCCATAATTATGAGCATGAGTGTATGTAAGCCTCTTCATTCCGATTTTGTAGCATTTCACTCAGCTCATTATTAGTTTACACTGAATAACGCTCATGTATTTTAACGTCTTTAAGCAAGCACAAAGCAATATAATGCACATTTATACCAATTTATTTTGATCTATCTCGATAATGAGCCCATTTTTTTCTTCATTTCATCAAGAGAGAATAGATCAAAGATGTTATCCATTGGCCCAAACCTGCGAGAATACCACCCATGCTTGTTGCACACTTCCAGAAGACTGCGCATGCCTGACTCACGTCACCGAACCAAACACCGGACAGTGCAGACAGCAGTCGATGAATTATACCAGTGTGTCTGGTCCGTGCCAGTGTAATGCGTCCGGTTCCCCAGACGGGCCAGTTTGCGGCAGATGTCAGCAATGTCCACCCTCGTCCAGGTACATTTTATTTTGTAGCAGTGTACAAATTCATAACTCGTAAGACTTGGACAGTTTCGCCCTATCGGTCGAAACTTTTACTTTTTTCTGAATTTACTGAATGCAGACTTTTATCCACTTTTAATGTAAATGTGGAAAATGAGAATGGAAACGGATCAATTTGTCTCATGCATGTTCGGCGAGTAGAAACTATCATAAATTTAATTTAATTTGCCGTAGAACATGACTTGTAAAAATATTGGCCAAGTATAAGTTTAGTGATTTATGGAAGGACAAAATTATGCTCTATGAAAGACGCCGACATTGATCTGGGGCTGTCTTTTACTATGGTTTTCAACAAACTAAACAGATCATTAAGTCACAAACTGAAAGAAAGAAATCACACAAATGTATCATGATGTTAACAAATCTATCGTAAAATTGGAGCCAGTATAGGTCATGTTCAGAGATAAATTGCAGTTACAGCGAGTAGATCTTCCAATCATAACAATATTGAGACTGCATCTGTAGTACCCCTTTTTATAAATTTATGATACTTATTAACTTGTTTCCAAATCCAGTGAAAATACTGAAGTAGACGAAGATGACTTCTACTCTTCGACTATTATTACTACTGACACAAGCAAAGGTAATCAGACAATATGGTCCATATCCATAAAGAGAATTGAACCCCAAAAGCTTGACTATAGCGTAAAATATTATAGTTTGAGTCAAAATTCTGATCATAATTAATCATGTTGTCGACTAAACACCGTGTCTAAGTTAAATCCCCGTTGTAAATCCAGACCCGTGTGATTTAGTCTAATGATTTAAATCGAGTTGCACAAGTCATGAACATTAAACAACAAAAGCCATTTTAATACATGGGAACAAGTCGGTTAACACGTACTTTTCTACCTTTAAATATTCAGAAAATAAACACAATTACTATACCTGATTACCAGTTACGGGCATTAGGTCTAATAGAAACTGTTTGTTGGTAAAACAAATTGAAGAGGCTCACAAGATTTTAAAAAAGGAAGATAGGAAGAGTCACGTGAGTAGCAAAGAGGCTATAGAATGACGTCATCGGTCTGTATTTTATGGATGTATTTTCACGTGACATTATATACATGTATAGCAGGTTAGACATATTGCTTGATGTCAGAGCTACTTGATATTGCTTGAATGGACAAAGAAACACTGAAAATGCAAAGCTTTGGAAAATTGTGCTGCCACTTGAAACATAAGTATGATATGTTGTGAATAAAACATCTGATGAACCTCTGTTGTAACACAGCAGTCTAGAGGGAAAATTTGTATGCCAAAACCCAGTCACCCGTAGGTTTTACACTTTTTAAAGCTTAAAGTGATCGTTTCAAAGTACCATTTTATCAGCTGTTCATTGTTAGACTTTATCAAAGACATTGACAATAAGGAGGATTTTGCAGTCAGAAATAATGTATTTAAGCGTGCACATCTTCTAACATTACGAAATACGTAATTTTGTTTCAATACCTGCAGATCCAAGGACGGATAGAATAGATGGAAATGATGAACAATTTGACGGATCTACAGGCGGCAATTCTGCCATTATTGCCGGAGTAGTTGTTCCACTAATCATACTTGTCGTTGTCATGGTGATAGTGGCCGTCTTCTGGTATCGCAAACGAGGACTGCCTGATTGGTAATAACCAACTTTTTCATTACAGATTTTATGATAATGGTGATGAAATGAAGGAGTCGAAGGGAAAGCAGTGAAATATTCCAAAAGTTTTTGTCCATGTTGGTGTAGTTTGTGCTGCATGATGAAATCTGCCGGAAAATTTACCATAAAAAAAACAGTCATGCATAATATGCATTGCATATGAGTCGAAAGCAACTTTGACATGCTTTACGAAATTAAGTGCTGAGTACTGAATTGTGACTGAATATGAATGATCAATGTACCACACGAAAGTAAAATGACTGTTATCATTATATTCGTCCAATTTAGAGAGTGCAGGAATTGAATCTTGGCTTCGTTTTCATGATTCATACAGAGAGTTCAGCAAAAATTTTACACACCTCAAATTCCCTATGCAAATCATTCATTAATTAGTTTATATATGCTCAATATTTGTTATTATAATCACTATCTTTCTGTTAGCTATTCCAAGATATTCAAAGCTAGGGTAGAAGATAGCCTATGTGACTGTGTGTGATTGCTTCTCTTATACAGGTTCTCATGGCTTCCATGCTGTTCCTCCAAGAAAACAAATTCAATGACAGGTAAGTGTGATGTCGTTCGTTGTGAACTTTTTCTTCATAGAAGGCCTATGCTTATTATCAACCATGATAGCAACATGGTTTACACAATATCAAACCGTTTGAGTTTGGGCGCTTACTGCTTATAATTCATCTTATGCATTGTAATGTCTAGCTGTCCGGCAGACGTGGTTTCAGTCATCTTCCAAAATCACTAAGTTATCTTAATTTCAGTCTTCCGTTGGGTTTGGTAAAGGGACACTACATTTTGCTTTTAAACGAGGTCTCGGAAAAGTTCCGCGACTATTGTCACAAAAGAAATATTTCAAAATCAATCTACAAACTCCAAGTTTTCTCCTTCAAAGTAATCATCCTGGATACATCTGTCCATCCTCCTCTGCCATAGCCCCATGCACTCCTGGAAGGATTCTTCTGGGATTCTAGTCAGCTCCGTTGTTTCGGCCATCTTGATGGCCGTCTTCAAAACGGGTTCCTTTGATGACCCTTAAGGCGGATAAGGAAGTGTAAAAAATCACAATTAAGAACCTAGGTCGGGTTAGTATGGATGATACACCAGCACGATGATTTTCTTCTCGACTAGAAACTGTCGGATGCATGCTCCGGCGTTTACTTCGTTCATTGCGCAAGAAGATGAAAGAAGAGGCGACAGTGGCAGGACGACTAGAGGTTGCTTCACCATGACAACGTGCCTGCTCACAATGCCTAAGCTTCCGACAGTTCCTGGCCGAGAACATCGCCATTCTGGAACAATCTCCCTTCTCTCCTGACCTGGCTCTTAGTAGCTTTCCTCTTCCAAATTCCAAAGGGCGTCATCAAGGGGACCCGTTTTGAAGACGTGAACGACGGAGCTGTGGAGGATCCCAAAAGAATCCTTCTAGGGGTGCATGCACTGCATGGAGGCGTAACCGAAAAGGGTGAGAAAGAGCGATAGGTTCTATGCAGATTACTTCGAAAAGGACAACTCGTAGTTTGTAGTTTGAATTTTAAATATTTCTTTTGTGGCACCAGTCATGAAACTTTTCTGACACACCTCGTAGATATTTCAAGTTAGTAAATGGTGAGTACGGTGTCGGGAGAAACCCAGGCAAATTTAAGTTTGGATTTGTATACCCAACTGGAGGGTGGTGTACTTGTCCTGAAAACTGCCCTGAAAGATTAGTAAATCTTGTATTCCATAGTCACAGACTATTGTTGGCCATTCTTGAGAGTGAATAGATTAATATCTGCTCAGATATTACGGAAATCATTTTCTTTAAAATACTGCACCTGTTTTGTTTCTTTTCCCCCTCCAAATTTTCTCCAGATCTAACAACATCACGAAAACCGTCTAATCATGAACAGAACCCATATCAATTGGATAACGATCAAGATCTTCAAGACCAAAACCCCTACGAATTGGACAACGATCAAGATCTTCAAAACCAAAACCCATATGTATTAGATAACGATCAGGATATTCAAAACCCAAACCCATATGAATTGGATAACGATCAAGATGTTCAAAACCCAAACCCATATGAATTGGATAACGATCAACATCTTCAAAACCCAAACCCATATGAATTGGATAACGATCAAGATCTTCAAAATCAAAACCCATATGAATTGGATAACGATCAAGATCTTCAAAACCCAAACCCATGTGAATTGGATAACGATCAACATCTTCACAACCCAAACCCATATGTATTAGATAACGATCAAGATCTCCAAGGCCAAAACCCCTATGTATTAGATAACGATCAAGACCTTCAAGGCCAAAACCCCTATGTATTAGATAACGATCAAGATCTTCACATTTACGCCGGGGTGTCCCGCGATGATGTCTACCCAACCACATTCGGCAGCGAACGCAGATCTGAAATGACTACGAACATCTACGCAGATGGACCACTCACCAACGATTTGTCGCTAGGAAACCCTGAGTATGTGGAGTTTGATGACGTTACCAAAGGCAATCCTCCTCTACCGGCTTCGATGGATGAGGTTGATCAGAAAAGCATTGTTCCTGGAGATGAATCCACCAACATCTCCGACGACCTTGCTACCAACGATGGTAGGCAAGGGAGGCTTGATCGAAGCCTCAACAAGTCGGAACATGAGAATATTTTACATGATCGAGACGACGTCCACGCGATGGGCAATGTGTATGGTGAACTTCCCTCTCTAGAAGATTCTAACAAGGACCCAGGTGGAATGCAGGTTGAATCCACCGAGAAATTCGACCAAAATCATTTACGATCTATTAATAGTGACAATAGCTCTAGGATTCACGATGACGGACAACTTGAGCCAGCCACATCGGCAATAGCGCCCACTGACGTCGGCGAAGAGAATAGTAACTCGGGAATGCCCGAAACAGACCCGAACGACTACATTCCTCCAAATAGTGAAGACATATATGGTATGCTGGAGAGACAAGCATCCCTTGGATTTTAAGGGAATTGAAAACAATTATTTGAAGTAAACTGTAGTAAAAATTGCAAATGTACAAATTATTGCTTCACCTAGGTTTGAAATTAATACTAAATGACTCAACGAACTGTTGAAACATAGAAATCTGCAATCATGGAGCAAATAAATGTAGTACTAAAAACTGGAAACGATTCTGTGCATTCTAGCTGGTTGGCCGTGAGCGACCATGATTTGGCCGTGAACGACCATGATTTGGCCATGAACGGACATGATTGATTTGGCCGTGGATGAACACCTCCCTTTAAAAAAAAGTCCTGAGTACGACTATGACAACAAATAAATACATTTCGGACATTTGGACAATAAATTATCCCTGGTTATCACCATTAAACTGATTAGCCATTATTAACACAATTTCAAATGCATCATATTTCCTTTGATTTGTCGTCTACTGTGTTTCGAGCACATACAGAGACACATACAAACACACGTACATATACAGTGAAACCTGTATATAAAGACCGCCCAAGGGAGACAAGAAAAGTGGTCTTTATGAGCAGGTGGTCTTTAAGTACAGGTTCCTGTGACACACATTTCAATGGAAAGCACATTCCAAGGGAAACCAAAATTGCGGTCTTTACAGACAGGTTTTCCTTCTATAAAGGTGGTCGCTAGAGCAGGTTTCACTGTATTATGTAAATTCATATGTGCGTGTGTGCCTTGTGTGTGTGTGTGTGTGTGTGTGTGTGTGTGTGTGTGTGTGTGTGTGTGTGTGTGTGTGTGTGTGTGTGTGTGTGTGTGTGTGTGTGTGTGTGTGTGTGTGTGTGTGTGTGTGTGTGTGTGTGTGTGTGTGTGTGTGTGTGTGTGTGTGTGTGTGTGTGTGTGTGTGACACTGTGCGTGAGTATGCTTGTGCGTTGACATCTTTGGCATGTCCACATCTGTTTATGTCACGAAGGAAACTGCCATACACGATAGCACAATAAATATCCGTTTTCTCAAAATATGACTTCTATTATAGACAATGACAATCAAAGCAAACGGCAACAAAACAAAACAGAACAGGGTCAGACAAACCAGACATTTGCTACTGATCTGCAAGAGTTTAAGGCTTTTAAATTAAATGTCGCGTATCGTATTCGTTACAAAAAAAAAATAACAGATAGCAACTAGAACACTTTCCACTCCCTTTCCCCTTGTTTAAGTGTTTAATGTAAATATGAGCATACACACTGAACAATTTCAGAATTGACAACATGATTTCATTCCTTCATAAGACAATTGATTTTTATCTGTCAAACCACGGCAATAGAAATAAAAGACTGACAATCATATCTTCAGCCGAGGATGTCTGGAGCTAAAATGTTCATTTTGCTGTGTTTGTACAATAGGGTTAGGGTCATAGGGGTTGGTTAAAGGGCAGGGGCAGCCGCATCTATTGTTTTCAAACTGATTGAAGTCACGGGTTGTTGTTGTTGGTTTTGTTATGTTTATTGTCATTTTATTTTTCGGGGGGGGGGGCTTGTCCCCTCGTAGTTTGGCCGTGGTTTAGAAGTTGAACCGGCCCTCGACGCCCTAAAGATTTCGTTCTGGCGCCGACCCTGGTTAGGGGGTTAGGGTTATCGGTTAGTGTTAGTGTTTGTCGCCGGGGCATATGTTGCCGGAGCAAGTGTCGTGGAACCATGTGCAATGAATGCGCTTCATGTGCTGTCTATTACTGTGGGCTGGAAGAGTGTAAGAGTGTAAGGTGGTCTTTTCCAGTGGGGTGAATCCGTTCCGAAGAGTCAAGTATGATCCCAGACACGTGTGGAAGTTCCAGGGTTATACACACAACTCTGCAAATCCTTAGGTGCTAATTTTAACACCCATGGTGTTTCCAAATATAGATATAAGATGTGGCGGTGCAGTCAACATTCTTTAAAATTGAAGAAAAATCTTTCGTTGTCTTAAAGGTCCACTGCAATCCAAATGTATGTTTACTTCTGGTGATGACTATTAGTATGTACATCACCAAATCACAAAATATTTCATGAAAATGTGCTTCATACATTTTTTAACAATTTTCTACAACATTTTCCGCACCATGCTAAGCCCCACCCCTAATAATTTCCTCTATATCATCTTTATTCACATTCTTCATGTGACATCATCATCACCCTTTAACCCTTAAGCTAAACAATATAGAGAGTTATAATCGGATGTGCCTCCGTATTCTTTGATATTACTATGTATACCTGAATACAATAGTATCACATTTTCAATAATATACCCTCTGACAGCCTTTGAATCATAATAGCCATTACTATGTCAGAAAGAAAATATATTGCATTGTTGTAAACAGGTATACGTAGTAATAACAAAATTTATGTGAAGGCACATAACTCTCTATTGTTTAGCTCTAGGGTTGCAGGATGATGCTGTCACATGAAGAATATGAATAAAGATGATCTGGGGGAAGGTTGTAGAGGTGGGGCTTAGCAGGGTGCAGAAAATGTTTTGGAAAATTGTATATATGATGCATATTTTTACGAAATATTTGGTGATGGTGATTTGGTGATGCATGTACCAATAGGTATTCAACAGAAGTTAACATGCATTTTGATTGCAGTGGGCCTTTAAGCATTCTCAAAGTGTTAAAGCCACTGGGTAACATTACCACAGTTAAAAAAATATGAGCTACATAATCCTCCACGCTCAAAGGGTCTTTGATAAGGTCTAAAAATGAAGCCCTGAAAAAATG
>JZLH01S0373951.1:5370-18264 GCA_001188425.1 Eucidaris tribuloides
ACATGTTGTACGAACATGAGAGTTTGTAACCATGTCATGGTTGAGTGAACACACTTTATAAATAAAGCAAAAACTGTCATTATTTACCATTATTTGGGCATAAGAGACGACCCCTGTGACTTTTGAAAAGTGACATTTTTGCCCTTAATGCATGTTCACTCATGCATGACCAGACGGATCAGTCGCATTTTCGCACAGAATTTAGTCAATGAGTGTAAAAACACCCCTGCTAATTTTTTCTGCTCAAATTTGCTTCGTTAAAAAGTTATGGTACTTTGAATAAGGGGGAACTTACTTTTTGTGTAGTGTTTATTTCCACTGGCGTAAATCCCGGAGGGATGGGGGGTTATATCCCCCCACTTTTCGAGGCGGGGGATGGCCTGTACAATCATCCCCCCCCCCACTTTTCAAGAAAAAAATACATTTTTTAAATTAATTAATCATTGATAGAATTTCTATATAGTTAGAATTTCTCCTGAAATGCCTTTAATATGCATAAGATCGTCCAATTTTAATTCTAAAAAACTCAAAAGCTCCTGGCTCGGTCGCTTCGCTCCCTCGCTTGCACTTTCCTTCAATAATTTGAACATTTCGGCCCGGAAAATTCCTGCGTATGGCCTTGTTTTGCAAGGTATAGTCTCCCCTGCATGATATTATAGTTATAATCAATCATTTTGAGAATGTGTAGTTCCGACTTTTAACTTATTAATATTAAAAATGTCGGTTTTAGAATGAAGTATTATACTGGCAGACTTGCAGAGGCCAGCAATCTCAACTGCCCGAATTAAAGAACACTGTCGTAAATTGAGAAATTGGGAGGAGGGGGATTGGGGGATATATCCCACCAGATGCGTCGATAATGTGGGGGCAGGGGGGCGATCGCCCCCCCCCCGAATAATTTTGACAACTTGAAAAATTCATAATATGCAATGTAAATATATGTTTCAAAAAGCATTGGAAAGCACTATAAAACAATTAAACATACCATAAAAAACACTCTTAAACACACAAAATTTTCAATTTTTCGGCGTGCTTCGCGCGCAAAATTCTGTATTTTGGACATTTTTCACTTTTGCCCCCAATCCCAAACATGGATCGACGCCTCTGTATCCCACCACTTTTCAGGAAGGAGGGGGATGTTCTGTACAAATACCCCCACTTTTCACTAAGTCTTTGTGTGTTTATTCAATTATTACTAACATTAATATTTTTTTTAATGCTAAAAATATTGTTATCTGAATATCCTGATGTTTCCAGTTTAATATCCCTCATTCATATTCATTGCTAACGTGTTTTCCATTGGTCCAAATGGGCATTCTATCCATATCCCTTTCTGGTGCACAGATAACGCAAAATGTAGGCCTAATGAAACATCTTATTATCAACAAAATATAGAAAACAAACTCAGATATTTTCACGTCATCGTGAGGACATAAGGAGCCCAATCTTTTTTTTTTCAGTTAAAACAATTGTCATGTTTTCCACTTCTGATAAGCCTCCCCTGTGACAATGGCCTTTTTTCACATTTTAGAGGCACCTGTTCTAATTTACGTGCCGCTACCACCTTTTGTATAAGTGATAATGTTTCTTTAAATATCCCCTATTCCTCTTTATTTTGTGCCCCGAATTTGAAGCGACTTAGAGCAACTTACTTTATTTTTTCAGGCTCGCTCGCTATACGCTCGCTCGCCGATATTTGATATATTATGTTTGAAGGTCTTTTCAGTCTCTGAATTTGAGACATTTCAGAAACATTTTCCCCTTTTATAAGATGTTATTAGATACCATGCATTCTCACAGGTCCTAAAAATTTTCTCGCTCGCTTCGCTTGCTCGTTCATTGATATAGGCCATGAAAACCCAACTGCAAAATCTAATGCTATTACAGCAAAAGATCGAGAAACACATTATGTGAAAGGTCTAAAATGTAATCACAATAAAAGCTATATCCCAATGTTTAGAGATAGTTGTATATTTTGCTCGTTGTATCCCCTTTTCAAGACCCTTGATTTTGGGGTGTCCCGAAAATTTGGAAATTTCATCGATCATTCCCCCCCCCCCCCCCACTCCTCGGACCGGATTTACGCCCATGTATATTTCTACCTACGGTGACTTTCTACGATATCTGTTTGCGTCGTCGTTGTGTAGTGGTCACTCATTCGGCCTCGTATACGGTGCCCCTTGAAAATGAGTCTTGATAATTATAACCCTCATCGCGAAGCGCCCGTGTATAAGCCGCAGGGGAGCCGAGCAGGATAATCCCGGGGACCCTGTAATGAGTCCTTGCGGTGCCTTTAAGCTGGTATCTCACTGAGTGGCGAATGCTTACCAACATGCTAAAAATTTCTGTGCGACAATAAAAACTGTTTACAGAGTTTATTGGAAATTTTGATGAACCATGACGAAAAAAAAACAAAAACAAATTCGCTACGTCCGCAAGCATTCGCCTCTCAGTGAAATACCCCTAGTCGCCAACTCCCTTTCGCAAACACTCACGCGTGTTCCTAATTATCGCTAAGCGTCGTTAAAGGTCGTTAAATGTCACTAATGACAGAAACAAACCCCGATTTTTCGACAACATTCGTCAGTTGCCGAATCTAAAATCGCAACGTTCGTAAGCTCTCTCCGCTCAATAATATACCAGCTTTCTCTGTATTTAAACAATAATGGAAGAAAATGGAAAATAACTACAATGATAAAGATACTTTGAATTGAAATGTCATATCGTCATTTTTAATCTGGTTGTGAAGAGGTGAGACAATAGGAAACACATCCATTAAAACATCCATAAGGGCCTTGTCACACCTAGCCCATTTGACTCGCCGGAGCATACAGGAGCGCAAACATGATTTGCCGGGATCGATACTATAGTGTGTCTCAAAAATAATTGTGCAAGTCAAAAGCGCCCTCTTATGTAATGAGAGAAACATTTTTGTGACGTCATGCATACATCACAATCAAGAGCATAGATTTAGCTTTCAAATACCGTTTGTTCTATTCAGTTTGCTTGTTTTAGTCCCGAGATAGTTCAATTAACAACGAAAAGGTAAAATCACAAATGTGCCACTTTTACTACAGTCAATATAGCATCAGGCCCTCTTCCTGTCAGAGTGACACAGTTCTGATTCCACCGTTTTGTTGTTTACAAGATATCTCGAGATCAAAACAAGCAAATTGAATAGAACAAACAGCATTTGAAAGCTAAGACTTTGTTCTTTATGTTGACGTAAACATGTGTCACAGTAGTGTTTTCTAACTTTCAAAGTGGGCGCTTTTCACTTGAACAATTTTTTGAGACGTGCTGCAACATGTCACAAAAAATTCTGCAAGTAAAAAGCGCCCTCTTCGGCAATTAGAAAATACTCCGGTGACATTATGCTTACATCATCGTCAAGGACAATGTCTTACCTTTCAAATGCCATTTGTTTTGTTCAATTTGCTTGTTTTAATCTCGAGATATGCTGTCAACAATAAAAGGGTGGAGTCACAATTGTGTCACCTTTACTCGGGAATGTGGTAAAAGTGGCACAATTGCGATTTTACCCTTTCTTATTTAAATCAACTTATTTCACGATTAAGACAAGCAAATTAAATAGAATTAACGGTATTTGAAAGCTGAGACTATGTACTTTACGTTGACGTAAGCATCATGTCACAAGAGTATTTTCTAATTGCCAAAGAGGGCGGTTTTCAATTGCACAATTTTTTTGAGACACACTGTAGTACAGTGGCGTAAAGAAATCCCATCGCTAAGAACGGTATTCCATCGTCACTACATCTTTAGAACATCGGCGACAACATTAGCAACAGCAGACAACGGTAGAATTTGTTTAACATGCTCACAACTTTCTGCCGATACGCTGCCGGAGCGAGCAACGGAACCAAATCGGTAGTACAACGGCAGTACTCCGGTATGGCATCGTTAATGTGGGTAGAGCATCGGTAGCGCCTCGTAATGTATCAGCGGCTATCCATTGTCCTCAATTTGTACCATAATTATACTGATACCGATGTGATACCGTAGGTCAGCCGATGTCATGACGATAAAGTGTCGTTCTTACCGATGTGATATTGTTGCGCTGTCGAAGTGGTACCGATCCCAGAAAATCGACAAATTTTTGCTTCGGTATAGCTTCGGCGAGTCACATCGGCTTGGTGTGACAGCGCTTACTGATTTCTCGGCGGAGTTTGGCCGATTTTCTCGCTGTTGCTGATTTTGTGATTCGCTTCGTCGAGCCACATGTTGGTTAGGTGTGACAGCGCCTTTAGGAATGTGATACCATTGCGCTGCCGTACCGAAATCGACAAATTTGTGCTCGGTATGGCTCCAGCGAGTCAAATCGGCCAAATTTGACAATGCTTAGTGCTTTCTCAATGGAGCTCCGCCGATTTTCTCACCGTTCTTAATTGTGTGCTCTGGTATTGTTCCGGTGAGCCAAATCAGCTAGGTAGGACAGGGCCCTAAAAGTTAAAGCCACAGGCTAACAGTGACCACAGTTTAAAAAAAAATGTGAGCTACATAATCTTCCGTGATCTAAGTGTCTTTGATAGGGTCTAAAAATGAAGCCCTGAAATAATTAATTTCAAAATGACCATTTAGTGCTTTAAAAAAAAAGTGAAAATCTACTGGCACTTAAGTTTACCGGAATCATCTGCCCATTTCCTTCCATAGACTTAATAATAATAATATCACCGTTCTTATATAGCGCATTTTTTCCCAAAAAAATTCAAATACAGACTGTTTGCCTAATGAAGTAAATGGACCATTCTCCAGAATTTTATTCTCGACCTCCTAGCAGGTTGTTTACCAAAATTCCAATGTCAATTACATATGGCGTCATTAATTATTAACCAAAACATTGCACACACTGGCGTAGATGGAACATTCCAGTAACCACCACAACTGTACATTTCTTCCTGTTGTTGTTTTATTAAAATTTGATACAAATTGGACACCTGTGCTAACATATTTGTGTGGCAAAATAACACCTGGTGTCATTAATTATTAACCAAAGCATTGGGCATACTGGCATACGTGAAACATTCCAATAACCTCAACTACTGTACATTTTCTTCCTGTTGTTGTTTCATTCAAGTCTAATGCAAATTGAACACCTGTTATAGTAAACTGAAATCTGTAACTTACCTCCTTCCTTTGGGCGAACTTTCTTATCATAGGTATCGTCGAATCCATGGCAGCTGATGGGTTAAAGAAGAGATAGGAAATACGATTACCATCAGTGTATTTCACTTTGAATTTTATTTCATTTGCCCTTAGAGGATAATCTCCCCTATCTTTTCATGTGGATTCAGTGAATCAATAACAACATTGAAGATCTTCAAGAGATATGATTTTCAAAAACATCAAGCAAATCTACATATCACCCATATAGTAATTCTGCTCAGGTCAATAATTTCACACTAGTAGGGGAGGCATTTTGTTCTTCATTTTGGGGGGAAGGAGCTCAAATTTCTTGGGTCAGGGGGTCCTTTTTGGTGCATGGTCCCGCTCCCAGATTCAGCTGACAAGCAGAAAAAAACCAAAGCCTTACTGAATGTTTGAACGAATTTGGTTGAACGGTTCAAGAGTAATGATTGTTCAAAGTTTATTTAATCCTTGTTATGGAGGATTCTTAAGTTAGCAACTCTACCAGCTGTTTAGATGAAAGAGTGGAGAACTCTCATTCACGTATTCTCATTTTTTTTAAAATCAAATATCAGATTTGCGCTTTGCTTGTTGAACAAGTAGCCTATGTCCTAGCAAAAACGATTCTACATATGTTAAATTGTGACTTTTTATTTTGCCCCTCCCCGATCCGAAAAACAGAATCAACGCCGCTGCTTTGGCCAACGGGTAAAATCTTTTAAGAATTCTTGTACGATAGAAATAAATAACGAATGATACAAAAAGATGATAATGTGAATTCAGATATTGTAGTTGTCAAACATGCAACGTGATTCCTAAAAAATGAAATTTTAATTAATTAGATGTTACTGCAATGCTGAATTCACGAATGAACATGCGTTTGGGTATCATAAAGTGGATGATCTATACAATATACATCCAAACGTCTAGCTACTTTTAAGGAAATTAATTCGGATATAATTCTCGCACAAATGAGACTCAATTATTCATTTTTTATTCTAATCATAATAGATATCGCAAGTTTGTCCTTGAAAATAGAGTAATTGGGCACGAATATACAACGCAAAAAGACAAAACCAAACACAAGAACAGTGTTAACATACACCTTCACTACAAACCCCGTTATAACCATTGCAACAAACGTACCAGGGGCGGTTCTGTAAAAGAAAATCAAGTAAAGCGTTACCAGGTTGAAAAGTGCATAAACAGAGCTTTGCAGAATAAATTTGCTGTTCATCTCTGTATTATCAAATTCATGATAAATAAGATCAAATGCTTGATCTGATATTTTTTAATGACTCAGAAAAAGAGTGACCCAACAGGATGCGAACCTGAAACCTTCTGATATCCGGTCAGCGTCACAACCACCATGCTATGCTTGGTAACGGCAATGCCACGGTTTACTTGGTTACAAATACCCAAGAATCATTCCTTACGTCTGAGCTCATTGATATTTAATACGTAGGAACGAATTGTAATAATGAAGCAGCAACATTATACATTAAATTATTTTTTGTACGAGTTTAAGCAATTTGCGAGTATTGTTATAGTAAAGTGTTACAGTGTGTCCCAGAAAAAAGGAAACCGGATTTCAAGGCAAAAATATTATATCATAATGAATAATTTCTTCAGTGAATTAGGTATGATTGTGAAGCTCTATTCCTCTTCTTTCATTTAATACATAACTTATTACTAATCGTTCACGCATTATTGAATTAAAACAATGGATATTGGTGCTACCAAAATTTCATTTGCACGATCATATTCCATCTTTGAATCCATTTTCATGGTAGTAAACGTAGTTATTTTTAAGAAACAAAAGCATGACATAAAAACTCATAATTTCTTCTTTTATCTCACACCTCATGCATAAAAAATAAATAACGTATGCCAGAGAACAAGTAAAATAAACATGCCTGTTTTAGAGTGATTTTTTTTTTTAATGAACACATTTTGAGCAATTGGAAGCGAGCTGAACAAAAAGGCTCCCGCACGGCTGACTTCGCACAATATCTTACTCGAGGAACAACAATAGGCTCCGAATCATGTTCGCAGGGTATTTTTTTGGTTGCTGGCTGCCAAATCCAGGGTTAATGAATGCATTTTGGAACATTTCTGAAAACAAGCATCATTTGAAATTGTCTTTTCTCACTGGTGTAACGCTTATTTTTCACAAATGTGGTATCATTATGAAAGAAGATAAAATCGCCTTTTCAATAATATCCTTCAATGTCGAAGATATTCTTAACACATTCAAGCATGACAGTTTGAATTTCTAATTTGCTCGTGCAAATGATTTTATGACTGTGTCCATTCTTATTATCTTTGCTCAGCCATGCGTGAATGGGAATCTCTGTGACCGGTATCAAATTAAAGAAAAAAAATATGCTTTCCAACTATATACGATTTTCTTTTCATATTTGTTATGAAGATACGAAAATATTTTCAGCAATCTCGGTTTCCTTCTTTCTGTGACGCACTGTATAGTATTTTGTCATATCATAATTCTTCACTAATGTGTCCGATTCTATAGTTATGTAATGTGTATGTCTATTGTAAGTATGTGAACAGTGTAAAACAAATTTCTGCAAATTTTGCTTTGAGGACAATAAATTCAAATTCAAATTCAAATTCATCATTAATCTGTTCCTTACAATAAAGACGAACATCCTCTGAAAATTTCATGAAATTTGAATGAAAACTTTTCGAGTATATTTGAGCACATATTGAATTCGTCACATTCGCTTACATTTTGTATGCAATTTTGATTTGGAAAAAGCTTTTTTTAAAGTGCATTTTAGGGTCGACGTCAACTAATTAAACCTTCATTAATTACAGAAGTAATCATCTGTATCCAATAAAGTAGGTATATTCTGAAAGCTTTAGAAAAATTTTATTTTTGCCCCACTGGCCACCTTAAACAGAGCAAATTGCATGTGAAAGCTAAAGGCCTCCGCACACTACACGACTTTTGTCGTACGACTGCACCGACTTGGATCCGAAATAAAAAACAAAGCTCGGAGACTATTTCGTTCACCGCTGATTGTGTAACGAATATAAGCTTTGTTTTTTTTATTTCGGATCCAAGTCGGTGCAGTCGTTAGCTACAAAGTACTTATCTAGTGGCCTTAAAACTGCATCCTTGACGTTGATGTAAACATCATGTCACATACAAATATTTTCTAATTGCCTAAAGGGCGTTTTTTATAGACACGCTGCAGTAAATTGCGTTTATAGGTGATTTGTGTAGCATGAAAAAAAAGAAATTGCGGGTCAAAGTTAGCACTCTCCACCCCCCCCGCCCTCTTTTCAGCACGGTGAGAACGCAGGTGTTAATCTGCCTGTGTCTACTAATAGAATTGTTGCCATTCTTGGCTAAATGTAGTATAATAACAGTGAGGGGCATTGCAAAGATAAAAACCTCTTTACAGTTAGAACTGTTGGAATTAAGGTTTTCGGGCACGGGTATTACCGATTTATCTTTATATTTATACCTGTTTTTTATTTCAACTGATTAGAGTAGTGTTTGCGTCATAATTTTTTGGACTGTGACATTATTTATGTGTATGCGTATCGTAACAATTTCGTGTGTGAATAATGGTTGATGTAATTATTCATTTATAAAACCATGTGATGTTTTTGTATAGTGCAGAAGGAGATCGATTTTTTTAATGATAGACAAACATTGAATTTTTGAATGTTTAAAGGGAAGCAAGATGGAAATTATCCTGAATTTAGACACAATGCTTTCAGAATCAGTATGCTGTTTAAAGTTTCTGTATGAAAATATTTGTCTTGCAATAATAAATCAGAAATGCTGTAACAGTGAAATTTCTTGAGTTGCTATCTAGGGTATTATTTTCTATCAGGCGAGCTTAATTTAATACTGATCAATTAATGCCTGTTTCTTCTCATTAAGTTAATACATTCAAGAAACAAATCCTTCCAGGCCTGGATATGCACCCTAGCCAGTGCGAATTAGTATATGTTTTTATTTCTCTCAATCATGTAACGGCCCGAATCCTGAACAATTCTACATAAGCAAGTATATGTCAAATTCAATTTCAAGCAATTCACGCAGAATCCCTAGGTCAAATCATAACTTTAAAAATAAAATCGAAACCCTGAGGAGTATTTTTGTGAGCGAACGTTTCTTCAGAGGTGGTATAAATTTCAATGTACTTCCAATGAATACCAAGAAAGCCCCCAGTTTAAATGTATGGGCACTTTCAAGACAAATTTGGTCATTAATGTAGAAATTAACATACAAATAATTTGTTCACTTCTCTTTTTTTTCGAAATTTACTTGATTTATATTGAGTAAACCTTTTTTTTTGTGCGAGTAGACTCATGTTTACATGTTTATAGCTGGAATAGATTTATAATTCTCTCGTTCATAGTCTATTTCTGTCAATTTAATCTGTATATATTATATAATTATGTAGTTATGCAATTTATAGTTATTAGTTTCATTGTCTCGAAGTTTTTTTCCTCGATGTGATAATCATTGTATATTACTATTTACTATTTGTTTCGTTTGATTCGATTTCAATTACAACTAGACCGTATTGGAATGAGGCATTCCAGCCGTATATTTATTTGTTTGTATACTCACGAAAATAAATACTATACCATATACCATATATGTAATTACTGTCAAACATAAAAGCTGTTGCTTGAAGACTCGTGAATAATACCAGCATCTTCTTTTCTCAATGCAAATACAAATGTCATGGAAGCTAAAATATGCTAAGCTACAAAATTTCATAATTGACGGTCCCTATGACTGATTCTTGAAAATACACCCAAGATACCATGTTAATAGTTCATCCTAATCCTTATTCCACGTTAACATAACTTAAACGCAAAATATGTTAAGGTGAAACTAATGTGACAAATTAAACGACATTTGTTGAATTTGTATAATTCCACACTCAATATGATACACTACATCATCCAAATTTTGATTAATACTTAAATTTTCTTACATGATATTTGTCAACTAGCTTTGTAAAATCTGTATCCAGCAGCAGTCTATTGATGTTCCACGTTATTGCAAGACTACTCAAAATGACTTCAATTTATTCTACAAGGGTTGGCAATATTACACTGCTGCCAAAATATTTCTGAGACCCAAATGTAATACAATCTTTATCCCTATATTCATTCAGTTAACAATATGAATAATTCTCATTATAATAATTTTTATGTTATTATGTAATACAAAAATATTTTAACAAATTCCTTCCAATGATCACTTTTTTGAGTGTAAATTTATTAACAATCCATAAATTTAGGTTGAACTAGCACGATAATAGAAAATTTGGGAACATATCAGCCATTCCATACTTGTGTCACGCGAGTCACGCATGCTGTTGTCTTGAAGTCACATGTCAGGTAAAGATGATTATTTATTGATCAAGTATTGGATTCGGCTCCAATATTTTCCCCGGTTTTGATCTATACCCTTCTTTATGACTTGTGTGACCATGAAACATGCGTGACTCGCGTGGCATTTACTGGAATGGCTGATACAAAAAAACTGCTCTTCTCCTTTCTAAGATTTTTTTAGCGTAATTATTTCACAAGTCATCAAGCATTCATTGTACAAACATTATCCGAAAGTCTCCGATACAAAGTGTAGTTTGGAGGATAATTTCGAACTACCGAAGGCGATTACCTTAAAATACACACATTTCGTTTGTTATCACATTATTGCACAAATCGAGCGAAATCACAGAGTACAATACACGAAGACACCAAAAACAAATTTGATTAAATGTGATTATAGAACATTCAAGTTAGACTAACATGTACTCCTTGATTTGTAATGTTTAAAAATAGCGGTAGCTCAATGTATAGTCTTGCTGAAGTTGGAAATGTACATCAGACCTTTTCTCTTTATAGCATGTACAACGTGCAATTGTATCGGTTTATAATTCCTGAATAATTATGACTGTAGTTTGAAACTATATTTATCGATTGTGTTGCAACAATACTTTGTTTTCGGTAGAATTGCGCCTCGGCTACGACCTTGAAAAATGCGTCAAGAAAGTTCAATCGCATGTAACAATTAGAAAAATATTATGCAATTAAACAAAATTAACCTAGTAAATTTAGCCACTTAAATTAATCATATACAATGTCCTCACGTGAACTTACCCCGAAGCGTAAGCTGAGATTCAGCCTGTTCCGGGATTTGAATATATTTTTTGGCTTCGATTTTCGCCAATGCAGGGCTGTCATGCCACAGAAAATATATGTATGCAATTTTCAATGCTACATATGACACTCTGTATTTTTTAAGATGCAACTGCTGATCTATAATTTGATGGTTCTGTTGGTCAATGTTTGTTAAAACTTATTTTATCTGCAGTTGCATTCCTTAAAATACAGAGAACGTCATATAAACAAATCGATTACATCACATTTCACCTCTCTAAATACTCTTTTTCATATACCAGTAAATAGTATGAAAAGTGCAGCAAAAAGGTAAAGGTTTTTTTTATCTTTTCATACGACCATTTATCCATGTTAAGGTGCCATAGCTTTTCACTCAATGCTTCCATAACGCCATAGCCAGGTAAACAATAAAGTATACATTAGAAACAAAACATGCTGGTCAACTGTACTTTATCGTAGATAGTGTCCATATGAGAAAGGCTGCAGGTACTTTACTGTTACTGGTGTTCATTCACTCTTACTAGTTCATACATTTAGAATATGTGCTTATGAACCAAATGAGAGAATGTTGTATCATTGGCATAATTCAAGTTATTCCTTCTTGTCGCCTCAATGTCGTGGCTTTGGGACATCTGTGCCTTATAACGTCAAAATGACATGCAATTTAATTATATCAATTTCCAAATTAAATATTATGGTTAAAGCCATAGGCTAACAATGACCAACAGTTAAAGAAAATGTGAGCTACGTAATCCTAAAAATGAAGTCTGAAAAAATTGCATTTCAAAACTCGATGATTTAGTGCTTTAAAAAAAAATGAAAATCTACAAGCACTCAAATTAACCGGATTCCCCTGCCATTTCTTCCATATGACTATCTGTGTGTAGATCTACGCTATTTTATCCTTGTTTTATTCATGCATATCTTTGCAGTTGGCAACTAACTTTCCAAACTTTTGTGTGTTTTATTTTTTCCATTGACACACTACTATGTAGCTCAGATATCAAAATTTGACAATATTTTTCAAATCGAAGCTCCATATGTTAGCCTGTTACTTTAAGGAGATGGCCTGATCTTAATGTGAATACACGACATGCATTAGTAACATTGGGTTGTGGCAAATTAAATTGACAACAGAATACAAGTAAATTGCATAAAAATTTCTATTTCAAGAAAAAATAGGGAAATGTGATATCATATAAAGCATAATCATAGAGACTAAAACATACATGCGGTGTCATAACAATTAAATATTCCGATTTAGTCTGATTTAGTTATAAATGCAAAGTAATATTTCTCTTCTAATTATGTACTTTGTCCATTAATTGATTATTAATAGCGTCCATCCGTGTAGTCACAGATTATTAGTACGAGATATAATAATTAATATTAACAACTAAAGGAAACATATACATACCACTTCCAATGATGTAACCATTGCCCCGAAAATGATAATAATTCTGTCAATTGTTCATCCTGCTTTGGACGTGAACTGTATACGCCGCAAAACCGTCCTGTGGGAGCTCCGGGCTGAATACATGTGACCTGTGTTTGTCAGCGTCGCGA